>QFEC01006432.1:0-17472 GCA_003316585.1 Gomphus bonarii
ATTCCACAGCATACATCACCAGATCAAAGTCCTATTCGATTCTTAGAATATCACTCTTAGTTAGAAACCATCCCACACCCCCAGACAACTCTCAATTACACTTAAGCCTGTTTTTTGCATGATCCCAGAAGTGCTCAATAAAATTCAGGTCTGGAGACTGTGCAGGCCAGTCAAGGTGAGTTATATTGTTGTTTTCCATCCAGTTCTTGGCCTTCTTTGACTTGTGATTTTGGTCATTGTCCTGTTGAAAAATTACCTGTTCCTCAGGAATTCCACTTTCCTCCAGGCTGGGCAGCAGGTGGTCCTCCAAAATGGACACAAACTGATCAGCATCCATCTTCCCCTCAATCTCTGCAAGCTGGCCAACACCAGTCCATCCCATACACCCCCATACCATAATGTTTCCCCCTCCAAACTTGACTGTCCCCTGCACCTCTCTCTCAATCAACCCCTCCCCCTTCTGTTTCCAGACCCACTGCCTCCCATCTGACCCAAACCTGTTGATTTTGGTCTCATCAGACCAAATGACCCTCTTCAAGTTGTCTACAGTCCACTCTCTGTGCTTCAAAGCAAAGGTCAACCTCAGCTGTCTATGCCTTGCACTGAGGAAGGGCTTTTTCTTCTTCACCACAACCTTGAATGAATGTTTCCTGAGAACTCTTCTGACTGTTTCTGAGGAGACTGGGTGGGGGATAATTGTATTGATGTGTTTGGTGACCTGAGTAGCATTGGCAGCTCTGCCAGTAGCAATTTGTGATAAAATAGCATGTTGATCTCTAGAGGAAAGCTTGGGGGGATGACCTCCAGAGGAGAAGGGCTGGTTGGGATGGAGAGTTCTGAGAGTCCTGGATACTGTGGACTGGCTGAGGCCAAGTCTTGAGGCAATAGTGTGAGTGGAATGACCATGAGAGGCCAAGGAGAGGATGTTTTCTTTTGAGCAGAGGAAATGGGGTGCATTGGAGTTTAGTGAAGTTCTGGACATGTTGGAGGGAATTAAATACCTTAATTTGAGTTCTCATGAAAGATAAGGTTACCATAGTAACCATCTATCAAGGGTTGCATGTTATATAATAGATGGAGCATCAGATTCTGATTGTTCTGATACCATCTCACAAAACTGAGTCAATGGGCCCTTGATTTGAATTGCCCATATCTTCATCACCCCTGATCTGAATTACATAATATTTTAATGGTTGCATAGCCCTGATAAGATTCTCTCTTTGATGCACCAACACCTTTTTCATATATGTTTAGATTCAAAGCTATTCAATGAATAGTCCAAAAGCACCAAACATTGACTCAGTTTTGTAAGTCATTGTATGTGGCAATGTAGTCCCAAACAGGTAAGTCCGACTTCCAGCATTTAAAGTTCGGTTTGAGTGCAGATAAGAAATTTGAGTATAACTAAAAGTCAAGTCAATGTAGGGATAATTTCTCTATTCTGTTAATCATTTTTATTTGTAGATACATTGGGGTATTTATGGGAAATGAGAAATGATTTGTAAGTTGAAAATAATGTGGAACAGAAAAGGAAGGTAGCCTAATGCGGTGGTACATGTGGTGTATGCACGAGTGCATGGGATTTTTGGTATGGGAAAACTTCATAGGGGAAAATGGACTCATGATATGAAAGATGAAAATAGATTCTATATGAAAAATACTCTTCTGCCAAGTGGTTGTTTCTTATATCAATTCTGGATGGTGAGGTAGCTCTTGGACTTCAACATGGGGCTATGCAGGTGGTGTCTGCCATGACATCATCCTAGAATCATGGCAATATTCATGGATGTTCTTTGTGTTAGATAATGAGCAAAATCACAAATCTCATGAAAAATGATGATTCTGACGATTTCTATGACAAGTTAATGAGCCATTATGATCAAAACCATTTACTGCACATCAGGGAATGTTACTGTGATGTTGCATTGTGGATCTGACCTATTTGGAGTGCATATAAGCACATATATGCATATTTATGCATATTTGTGATCAATGTTGACAACAATGAACCTATATGGCTAGCTGTTTCCACACAATATTCAGGCCTGACTGAAGCTATTTTTCAAGATTTATTTCATATTTTTCCTTATCCTCCATTGAATTATATTGTCTCTGCAACTTGTTTGCCCCCAAGATAAAGCACCCATGTGGAAGTATTTCATAGCTGAAAACCTGGGATCCCATCTACAATGAGAATATTGATAAAAGTGAAATATTATCATATCTGATACTGGTTATCAGATATGACAACACTTTACTTTATTTATATTATCAAAAAGTAGTTTTACTTACTGTCAAAAGCCTTTTACAGGTATTCAATGCTTTAGCACCATGAGTGCTTAAAGGCACTAAAAACAAACATTATATAAAACAATAAAATCATTTTCCATCCACAAATCGATTTCTATTATACAAAAATTACAGAACATTCACCTCCTCAATCATCCTTATAATTCCCATCATGTCTGAAGACTCAAATATTCTTAATTTGAGATTTCACACTTCATTAACCAAACCAAAGCACCTGTTGCACTTACATACATTATAGGACCAGGATGAGCCTGGCCAGCCACCAACCTGATAAAACATGTTTGTTTTTATGGCTCTAAGTTCATTTGTATGTACTTTGTTAACTTTTGTTGTTTTCTTCCTTCTGTATAAAATTTATTTCCTATATGATGTCATTTAGGTATCATCCCCTCATGTACACATGTCTCACCATCTCCCTTGTCTCCTATTCATATAATATTTAGTTCTAACTCTGTAAAAACAAATAGTAGTCTTTTATATCCACAATCACCACAAAGAAACAAAAAAGAATTTTATCAATGATTTTAACAAAAATAACATAAAAGCTTTATCTTTACTCTACATCTCTTTGGCCCTTAATCTTGTCAAAATGTTAACATTTTCAGAAAATGAGGAAAACTGCGAGAAACTCAATATAGGAGCACCCAAAGACAAAACACAGAATACACAACATAAACTCAAGTTGCATCACACAATAAACCAGCATGCCATTCAATGTGGTTATGGGGGGGCTGAAACCACCTTGATTGTTCAGATAACTAGAAAAACTACTTATACATTGTAGGAGTGGAAAAACTATAGTAAGAGGTGATGTCACATATGATGAGTGAGTGAAAAGTCACATACATGACACACATGTACATGCAAATATCCACAAGTGCATGCATGTAGAAAAATAGAACAAAATAATAATAAAACAATACCTTTTTATTTCTAACATGCCCCTTCAAACCCTGAAAACTCATAGCACCTATGAGTGAAAAGGGTTTCCACATGTAAACAGTGGTGCGTGAATGTGTGAGTATGCGAGGGAGTGATGAGACCAGGGCAATGAGTGACATGGTGGCAAACTAGGGAATGACATGTCCATGAACGTGAATTGTGTGTGACATGTTGGTGACTCACACAGGATGACAGCTGTGTTGGTGGTCATATGAATCACCAGTGGAAGCTAAGGATCTGCGTGCATAACATGGAGGCAACACAGACATCAAAGGAAATGATAATAACTCTTGAAACCAAGGCAAGTGACCAGGCAAAGAACAAGAACCCAATGTTTATACACATGGGAATGTGGGTGGTGCGGTGTCAAAATGAGGGTGGGATGGAGCACAGTGACTATGGTGAGATGAGTGGTGCATGTGTGAATGATGCATGAATAGGGTGTCAAAAATGAAAATAATCATGGACAGAGTGTGTGTGGTCAGAATGAGACATGAGGATGACAGGAGCAGACTGTTGAAGGACATAAATGGTTGTGACTGGTGAGGACAGGTGTGGACACCACATGATGACATGAATGTGATGATGGTATGAACAAAGTGCAGATGTTATGCAAGCAATGAGAATGATCACAAGCAAAACACATAATGGAGCAATGGTCGTGAGGGGCACATTGAGCTGCGGTCTTGGCCCAAGAAGACGGCCTTGGGGTGAGGTGAGTGGCTGCAGGCTTAAACAATGTGTGGACATGATGCATATACAACATAGGTGAACACAGAGCTAATAGTGAATCACAGGGGATTGATCTTTGGAACCTGGTGTACGCCCCCTCCCCCCCAAAAAAAAAATGTTAGAAATAAAAACATATTGTTTTATTATTATTTTGTTCTATTTTTCTACATGTGCACACTTGCACATATTCATGCATACATGTGTGTCATGTATGTGACTTTTCACTCACTCATCATATGTGACATCACCTCTTACTATAGTTTTTCCACTCCTACAATGTATAAGTAGTTTTTCTAGTTATCTCAACAATCAAGGTGTTTTCAGCCCCCCCACAACCACATTGAATGGTGTGCCAGTTTATTGTGTGATGCAACTTGAGTTTATGTCATGTATTCTGTGTTTTGTCTTTGGGTGCTCCTATATTGAGTTTCTCACAGTTTTCCTCATTTTCTGAAAATGATAACCCTTTGTGTAGTGTGTAACATTGCTGCAAAGTTTCATTTTGAAGGGATTGGAATTGGTGGAGTTATAGGAGTTTTAGTGGTGGAATATATGGATGAATACTAAAATAATCCCTTATTTACAACAGTTCAGAGGTAAAAACAGCATGTAAGTTGTGCAGATTGATGGTTACATAGTCACTTCCTCCCTCTTTAGGGTACACATCCATAGAGACTATGTTTCCCCCAAGCTCCACAGCTCCATTAAGTCCTATTTTAAATCTTGTACTACTCGCATGTACTCTGAATCACAGAGACATTACCCCTATGGACTACTCAAGTAACTCCTGATCCCTGAGCATCCTTGGAACTCCATCTCCATGGAGTTCATGTAAAAACTTCCACCATCCTCCAGATGTGACACCATCCTCATTATCATCAACCAACTCACCCAACAATCTGTCTTCATTCCCACCTTTAGCACAATCACTGCTCTGATACTTGCAAAACTCTTTGTACTTCACATGTTCTCCAAGCATGGAGTTCCATCACATGTCACCTCAGACTGAGGCACAGAATTCGTGTCATCCTTCTTTCAATCCCTTTGAAAGGCTCTTGATATGCTTCACTTCACCTCCAGATATCACCCTAAAGGCAATGGACAGAGAAAATGTATGAACCAGGGACTTGAAAAATGTTATTGGGGGGTTGCAGATTAGCTCTCTTTTGGGAAATGGGGATTTTTGGAAATGAGTTCTATACTAAAAACCAGGACAATGGTTGTACAAATATAAATAAAATGAAGACTATGTTGTGGAATTTTCATGGTATTTATTGGTAATGAATCTTTGGAGTTGTAACTAAAATGTTTGAGTGAACTCTCCAGTTCTGCCTCCGCTTAGGCACCATCCCAGGAAACTGGTAAGGGCACTAACGTGCCAGTTCACTGAATTGTGGCTCTTGCACAAGGTAGAAATAATTGGTAAATATGTGGAGTGACAGTAAATGAAGCTAGTAACATAGTTGTCTCCTCAGAATTGTAATATGATAAGTTTGTGGTGATGTAGTCCCAAAAGGGTAAGCACAACTTCTGGTGCTTAATGTTCAGTTTGAGTGTGGATAAGAAATTCAAGTATAACTCAAAGTCAAGTTAATGTGGGGATAATTTCTCTATTGATTGACTGTTAGACTTGGTTTTGGCTAGTTTTTGTTTGTAGATACATTAGAGTATTTATGGAAAATGGGACATGATTTGTAACCTGAAAATAATGTGGAACAAAAAAGGAAGGTGGCCTAATGTGGTCATAAGTGTGAATTATGCATGAGTGCATGGGATTTTTGGTATAGGAAAATTTCATAAGGGAAAATGGAATCATGATATGAAAATGGAAATAGATTCTATAGGAAAATACTCTTCTGCCAAGTGATTGCCTCTTCCATCAATTCTGGATGACTGCACAGCTCTCAGAGTTATATATGGGGCCATATGGGTGGTGTCTGCCATATCATCGTCCTAAAATTATGCAAATATTCATGGGTGTCCTTTGTGTGGTCTGAAACCTTTCTGTGAATTTTCATTATCAAAGAGTTGGAATTGGTGGAGTTATGGGAGTTTTAGCGGTGGAATATGTGCATGAATACTCAAATAATTCCTTATTTATAACAAAAAATGCCTATGAGTCTATTGCAACTATCAACAGGACAACTGGTCAAACTTCTGCTTGCAAAGTTTTTATACAACAATGATCTGAGTCCCATGACCAGAATATCACCCTTCTTTGCCAATAAAGGCTACTATCCATCCAAACATCACCATTCACCCAAATAAGACCTCACCTCCACAAGAGCACAAGACTTTGCAGTGGACTTAGATGAACTTTACCAAGAACTCTGTAATATCAACTCCAAAGCTCAACAACAATACTCAGCATCTGCAGACCATCACTGGACTCCACCTCCAGAGTTCAAAATTGTTGATAAAGTCTTTGTCAAATGTATTAAATTCATACTACAAGACCTTCTAAGGAACTCACCAAAAATTATTTAAGCCCCTTCAAAATCATTGCTCAAGTTGTCTCCATCTCCTTTACCCTCTGGCTTCCAGACAACATGTGTGCAATGGATCCCATCTCCCGCATCTCCATGCTGGAACCATGCAATCTGAATAACTTCCCAAATCAAGTCATCTCACCCCAACCTCCCATCATCATTGACGGCGAACCTGAATATGAGATCTCCAAAGTCCTTGACTCTAAGATTGACAAGCATCACAGATGTTGACTCCAGTACCTGGTCAAGTGGTTCAGATATGAGGGTGTGTGAGGGCAATGCTATTGACAAGGTCACTACAACAAGATACTCCAATATTTAGTGAGCCAATAAGGGTAATTTCCACCTGGTGTAGCAGTAATCCTCAGTTTATACAAGGTTACTAGTAATAAATACATAGAGAGCCCACCTGGTGTAGCGGTAATCCTCAGAGATCAAGCTGAGGGGTAACTCTCCAACTGAACCCTGACAGGGTGCTGAGGATGAAACTTCCTGACTGTTAAGTGCATGTGCAGAAGCCCTTGGTTTGGGTGGTTTGGCTTGGTGCAATGAGCTGAGGCAGATGTGGTATTGGTTTCAACACACTTGCATTGTGCCTATCTACCTGTATTGCCACTGGATTTCAGAAGGATATTTAGTAGGGTTCCAAGAGTATCAGTACCAAATGTTGGACAACAGACTTAGAGACTTGAGAGTATGTGCCTAACTTAGTCAATAATCTGAATGGAGAATACATACATGGAACTAACTACTTATATAGGAAACAGAGTTGCCATAAAGTATGCAACAGGGTTATATAGGGCATGGAAACTAGACTGTAAGAAATGTAGAAATAAATGAGTGAAACATAGGAGGTGGGCATACATGCCCATCTATGTACTGAGGGATACCAAAGTGAAGTGAATGAATATAAAAGAATATGAAGAAGTGGATGGTATCAAGCCAAGCTGAACATACATGTATGACTTGTGAGTCTGTGACTTGTACATGATATATGGGGACTTTGGTTGGTATGACTGAGTGAACTGAGGTTTGGTGAATCATACTTTGACAGTACCTCCCTCTTGAGGGCTGAACCTATGAGGCTGGTAAGTCGAATTTAAACCTTTAAGGTTTTGGATGCATATCTGAGGTAAGTGGATTGTTTGGGGAGTTAGTTTCCCAGGGAAGGCTTCTCCCATCACTATCGCCATGTTAAGTCTGGAGTCAGAGATGTCTTGTCCAGGGTGGTCCAGAGTGTTGGAAGATATGCTCCAATTACCCCTTATTATCCCACCATACTTAGATTGTCATATTCCATTTCTTGTTCATTCTATTCCACTTTATCTGTTTACCCTCCTGCCTACCACTCATATCTCACATATCCCCATCCACTGCTTTTCCTACCATTGTTGCAGTACCATCGAGTCCGAGTTGAACCCGTCCGCTCTGCCCACAATGCGTGCAAGTCGTGATGTGTATCACATCACATGACTCATCACCTGTCACCTGTCACTCGTCACACAGTCACATCTTCACCATCACAGTTATGCATGTGCGTCAGTCACACGCACACGCAAACCATTGCGTGCCCAACTTCTCATTGCCACTACACACCAGGGGACATCTGCACTATACACACATCCCCCCCTCACATGCATCCTGAGCCAATACGCATATAGACATGCATACACAATGACCAGGACGACAATGACACATCACGGCGGACATCACACACATCTCTAGAAGGGCATGTGCAGGCATACACAATGTAGTTAGATGCTACTTTTAGTATATAACAAAATGTATTAGAATAAAATAAATAAAGCTTTTAGAAATCTTTAAGTTCTATTACCAGAATCAGAACAAGTAAAAAGAACAATCCCCCCCTCTCATCTATCTGCTTTCCCTAAAGTCAAGTAACTAAGTAATCTAATCTTATTTTCTACAGAGTGGTCGAACTGCTATTTCAAGCTGGGATATGGAGTCAAAAGGACTTGGCTTCAACTTATGTGTTGTGCCCTCTTGCATCATCTTGTCCTTGAATTTATGGAGTTGTTGGAATGGAGTTGCAGAGTGAGAATGGAGGTAATGAGGGAAGACTAAATCAATATTCAAACTAGGGAACTAGCTATGAATACATGGAGGTTTAAATACATTCAGAGGATGGGATTAATATGGAGCAGGGTCATCTAAATGCAGAGGAGTTACTATACTAGGATGCAGGGATGCTAAATGAGAGATGGGGTCATGTGGAACTATAGAACATACTAGAAGATGATGTGGAAGATAATAGAAGAGGTGATGTGGAGGTCCATATAATAGAGTGATGTCATGGCAGGGATGACAGGGATGGAGTACGGAGTGTGTGGAGGTCACATGGAGGGTGTCCATGTTGCAGAGTGCAATGGAGGAGAGAGATCTGTCTGGAGGACTGAGATTGATCTGGAGGGGCACGGAAATGAATGATAAATGGGTGCTAAGGGTGGAGATATGTCAGAGGGAATCTAGGATCTAACACACTACCACCTTCCCACATGTCACTTTACATCACCATGGGTTATGACACTGAAGAGGAAGAGTGCCAGCTCGAAGAGCACAAAAAAAAAGTCAGCATGACTGAGGAAAAAGCATGGAAATTGACAAGATTAAAGCCAGAGGAGTGAAGAATAGAGTAGTGTTTTGTTTTTATTAAGAATATCAATAGAAATTTGTTTTTACTTTTCTTTGACAGTCAGGAGCAATGTGGAGTGATAATAAAAAGAATCCTAATTTTGTTTTCAGAACATTTTAACTAAATACTACAAGATTAGGAGGTCAAGAAACTGGTGAGACATGGGGATGATGCATACATGACATCATACAGGAAATACATTTTATAAAATGGTTGGAAAAAGAAAAGACAACAAAATATAATAAAGTACATACAAATGAACCTAGAGACAAAAATGTAAACATGTTTTGTAAGGTTGATGGCTGGCCATGGTCATGCTGGCTCTACAATGTATGTGATGGTGATAGGCACTTTGGTTTGGTTAGGAGTGAGTGAAATTTTGAACTAGAGTGATTCACTATTTCAGATATGATGGACATTATAGAGGTAAAATGGGGGATGAGTGTCCTAGGGTTTGGTAGAGTGTGTGTCAACATAGGGATGAGAAAATCACTTGAAAACCTTGCATAATGTTTGCTTTTAGTACCTCTAAGTGCCCAAGGTGCTAAAGTGTCAAATACCTGTAATGCTCTTCTGTCAATAAGTAAAACTAGATTTTGATAATATAAACAAAGTAAAATGTTATTCTATTTAATAACCAGTATCAGATACAATAAAATTCTGCTAATATTCATATTCTCATTGTTGTGAGAAATCCAGGTCTTTGGCTACAAAATACTTCTGTACAGGTGCTCCATCTGGGGGATAATTGAATTGTAAAAGTAATAGAATTCAATGAGGGAAAGGGAAAAATGTGAAAAAATTTGAAAAAAAATTCCTCTCAGACCTGAGCATTGCATTGAAACAATTAGCCATATAGGCTCCTCATCATCATGATTGGTCAAAATTACCCAAATATATACATATATGTACTTATATGCACTCCAAATAGGTCAGATCCACTATAAAACTTTGTAGTAACATTCCTTAGCATACTCCAGATAGACATTGATCATAATATCTCATTAACTTGTCATAAAATTTGTTAGAATCATTATTTTCATAAAAATTATAATTCTGCTAAATTCTTCAACAGAAAGAGCACAAAGAGAAGGAGAGGTGGGAACACAAGCAGTGGGAGGAGGAGGAATAAATTTGGAGGGAAGCTGAGGCATAGGTGGAGAGGAAGAAGTTGGAGCAGGAAGAGCTTAAGAAGAAAGAGTGTGAAGAACACAAAAAGAAGGAGTGGGAGATAGCCAAGAAGCAGGCTGAGGATGCGAGATGATGGGCCAAAGAATCCAAAGCAAGGAAGGTGGTGGATGCTGAATGGATGTGCAGTAATACACCCAAGAATCTACACCTAATGAAGAAATAGCACACACAGGCTCTGCAGAATATTGACAAGGGGAAGCAGAAGGAGGTCCCAGAAGCAAGTACCTCAAGCGTGGGAACTGAGAAGGTACTGAGATTGAAGGGTGGCCAGGCCCCCAAGGTGAGTATAAGGCTTTTCATTTCATTTTGTTTTTTATTGACGATTTTCCAGTCAAATGAGAGTGGGCTGGCAGGTCAGGATGAGCCCAAGAGACTGCCCTGCTATTTCTGCAGGAGCCAGGTCTGCATTGTACCTGAGACAGGTGCAGCTTGCACACAGTGCAAGCTACATAAGGTGTGATGCAGCCTCTTGGTGGGCTGGAAGTGAGGCCACAGTGTGATTAGTGATACTGAAGGAGAGGAGAATGTGAAAGATGGGTTGGCTGAGAGGCTGAAGGTGAAGAAACCAACCATGGGACTGAGGCCCAGTGTGGGGCTGGTCTTGATCAAGGTGTTCATAAAAATTGTCGAGAGAACAATAACATAAATAACGATCATGAGATGAACCATGTTGAGTAACTCTGCATTTTCATCCACAACAACTTCAAAACAATTATTGGCGATAACATATCAGTCGAAGGTGCCAACCATTCATTCACGTGCCACGACATCGAGGATACCTCTCGATCCTGGACAAGCAATATCAACAACTTGAGTGGCGATAATATATTCAAATCACCTTGAGTGCCAGTTGAAGAACTGCATCCCCATACGCGCGTCTCCATGCACCAGTACGCTTAAGGTCATCTCCTTTCGCAGGAGTGGTCGTTTGCCACGCGTAGTCCTCGAATTTATATGTTTTCCTGAGAATCACGTAGTTCAATTGATATACACAAATATGGGGTATGAGTAATTTACCATAGGGCTCCCGTACGCTTGGCCTGTAAGCCGAAGAATTTTCGGCCAAAATCTTTGGGAAGGAATGATCCAGAGGTGCCCATGGAGCTCACGAAGCCAGTGTCATGAGTAGATGGGCATTTTGTCAGCAAGCCATTGAGGGTAACAGCGTCAACGCATGCTTTGGTAGTACCATGCCTGAAGGAGAACAATGGTGAGGTATGTATATAGTCACTAAAGGATGGTAATTCTCTTACCCTCGGACGGGGTTGAGTTGCAGGACAGAATCACCAATAGCGACGAAGTTATTAGGAAGATTATTGGCAAGATGGTATCGCACATACACAGAAGGCGCTATCCAAAACCAACGTAAGCTATACGTAACTGTGCTGGAAAGGAGCGTACGGCAGCGGGAATGCACATATGTGGCTGGCACTTGCTCTGTTTCCAGAAAATCAAGTAGGAGAGGCAACCAGTCGGGAAGCGAACGTGATGGTTTCATCTGTGATACAAAATTCTTGATGTCGTCTACACATGTCATCCATTCCCGTACATCCCACCCTCCGCAAGCAAACTGGACTATTTTTCCCCATCAGCCACTTAGACCATTAGGCAGTAACACAGATTATAGGACGTACGAGCATTATTCTCTTTACTTGCTAAAATCAAGTGTCGGCTGTCTACTTTTGGATCAGGAAGATTCACAATCAGATACCCAGAGTTTTCAAAATCTTGGGGAAGCCCAAGAGCATTAAGGGAGGGTATTAGCACTGGAGGGATGTTGAATGCACATGTCGAATACGCCATTTTAGGGTCATAAGTGACCTTAAGGGCTTCGATGGGATATTTGTCGAGACCCTTGATGGTCTTAGTCCAGGCGGACGACAGCTTTTGGAGCCATCTGAATCCACCAATGGCAGGTCCGGTACAATCTATTAACATCAAAATTAAATGTGAATATCCAACAAGGCAAGTATGGATATCATACCTACGACCAGTGAAGAAAGAAGAGTACTTTCTGTTGCTTCACGAGAACGTATGAGCACCGAGTGGACGGCGTCAGGCGATGATTCGGACTTGAGGAGCCCAATGACTGTTCCAGTCATATATCTAACGTTCGGACACCTACCCAGTACGAGTCGTCGAAGAACCGTTTCGAACCCAGCCCTCGTTAGATTAGGGGCCACCGGAAATGTAGCGGGCGTATATTTGTGCCACGGGGCAGATGTTGGAATACCAGACCAGTGAGAATTTGCATCTTCATAAATCAAACTGATGTGCATCGTTAAACAATGAATACTGAAGACGCAATGATACACACCGGCCACCAGCTTTTTCCACCTCGATATCATAGGTATTAAATAATTTTCGGAGAGCAAGTGTCATAAATGACTGATATGCGTGGAAAGTGGGATATTGAAAGACGCGTGAACGTTTTTTGAGGAAATGGGTAGACTTCTCTTCGTCTGGCCCTTGATTTGTGACCGATTCTTCTGGCTCAACAATGATGACATTCTCAAAATGGTCAGAGCACACTCTAGCTGAAAGCAATCCTGCAATGCTGCCATGTAAGGCTGCCTGAGGCTCTTGCTGGAAATGAAGAACATTGATTGACATACCTGCCACCACAAATAACGGCCGTACCACCAATCCTTTGCTCGTCTTGTCTTGTAATACCAAGCAGGGGGATATCGGTTACTGCGGTCAACGTAGCCAGAAGTTTGTTCCTCAATAGGACTGACACCCCCTTGTAGATGACAGCAAGGGCGACGAATGCGAAGATTACAATGAGTGGGGCCATTATGATTTGTGCGTTATCTTGTGAGTAGTGACAACCAACATTTTTCCCTTTTGTATCTGAGGACGCCTATCCTGATCCATGCAAAGGGGTACAGGTATATCGGAAGTCATTTACCTTAGGGTAAAAGTATATGTCCCCAAGTTGTGACTTGAAACGAGATGCCTCATGTCCTTGCACGGAGCGCTGAGTGATTGGAGTGCAGTGGGAGTCCAAATAATTGAACCGTGCTTATAAAGGTACAGCCAGGATGATATCCCCATATGTAACTCCTCGCCAAAATTTAGGTAAACCGTTACCCGAGTGAAGTAAATGCACAGCTGGGTATTAGGTAGATAGGACATACCACTAGATAGCTGCCCTCAAACCTTCTCTGAGAGTTAGCAAGTCAGCCCAGGCGCTTCATCTAAACAATCTAGCGCTTGCTCCGCATTGCCAAGGCAGAGCACCACCACCCCTGACTTCGGCTGGCACCATACTCTTGTTTTGGAGGTCCCGGGGTTCGTAAGCTCTCCTTGAACCTCCGCAACCATAAGCTGCAGGCATTCCTTTGTCCCAACTACCAGGTCCCTGGCCACCATGCTAACGGATAACTTCTTCACACAAAAACATAGATAATGGCAGTACCAGCTTTATTTACGGTTCCCGGGAGTGCCGTAAACGAGGAGGTCCAGCACCGTCGGCGCTTCGGTGGATCCGAGCGACATAAGTGGACCATCTCCTTTAGTTTCGCCAATACTGATACTTCATTAATGCTCGTCCCACAACTCAAATTCGATGTACACAGATGGACTCAGATATTATCGTCTGAAAAGGGCATAACATCTTTACTGGGACACACTCTTATAAAGCTGAGAGCAAGACGCCGGTTGACTCCCTCCAAATTCTCCTTAGAACCAAATTTAGCAAAAAAAATAGATCCGACCGAAATGCTGAGACCTCCCATTTTAGTGGCCATCCCCATGGCGTGAAGCAGATAGTGATCATTCACCCTGTAAGGGTCCCTAAGTAAGAATGAGGAAGCCACCTCCAAAGGCGTGTTGTGGACAAGGAGTTCCGTCACGAATCTAGATTCACCAACCATGGAACAGAAAATGGCAGAAGCCTCAGCAGCGTAAGTGAGAGTCAATACACTTACCAACTCTAATACAATCACAATATCATGTTAAAAGGGTATAGTCCAGAATTTGCTCCTTTCTTTATGTTCTGCTATTTTTCTGCAGATATAAATCTATCAGACTCCCTGCTGGCTATGCACACTTTGGGTGACTCAGTCTCCATCCTCTAGATGGTTTTTATGAGTGAAATGTTAAGATGTCTCTGAGTAGTTAAAAAGGAATATCAATCTGTCTATGGAGATATTGTGGTTGTACTCGAGTTCTTTTATTTATTTCTTAATTGGGAATGACAAATATGAGATTTTCTCTGAAGCTAGTAGTATAGACAAAGACCGGGAAAAAAGGCTTCCTTTATGGGGTAAAAAAATTTTTTATTGCATCAAATGTTATGGTATTTATATATTGATTGGAAATATAAAACAATAAGATTCGTGCATGATGCGCTGATGACGCGTGATGACGCGTGACAATGATTGGTGACGACACGTGACACATCGGCGATGACGCGTTGTTGACGCGTTAGTGACAGCGATAATACACGAATGGTGCATGTGTCCATGATGTAGGTGACATCCAGAAATGGCGCTTGTTGTGCGAGTGATGCACAGGTGATGTGCAATGAGGGTGAGATGTGGAGATGATGTGTATCGCATGAGCAATGTGTGGTGTGGGTGTGATGTGGAGATGGCATGAATTGTGTGAGCAATGTATGTGAGAATATTCATAACATAGCGAGAACATAAGAAGAGTTTTCGTCCCTCATTGCCCCGGTGATCCGGTAGTGACGTAAAATTATGATGGATAATCAAAGAGGTCGTTTGATATTATTACAACAGCGCTGATACTCGGCTTCTGGTATTCCAATTCTGCTGGTGGACGAATAGTGTGCCTACATATTTTTGCCTGGAGGAATGTCTGATATTTTATTAAAATATTCATCGTTGTCATCTCAAGGATTCGGAGTCATTTACTAGGTTCACATCATGACCACGCACCGTGAGGGCGACTAGTCAAACCTTACCTTACTTCGCTGAAACATGAGGCTCCTTGGGTTATTGAGAAAACACCATCTCCGCTTCTGTTTGTATCCTGGAGTTTTGAGATACCCTCAAAAGAATCTGGGGCTGTGTTGGCACCCCCTTGTACCCAGCTTCACTGCATTCCATATTAAAAATCCCCAAGGGCTCTGTTTCTGTATGTGTCAGTTAGAAGCCTTCTATGAGATCTTGCCTATCAACAGGTTATGGGACCTGTGTTTTAATTGTCCCACACTGCAACATCCACTTCTCCAATAATCTTGATTCTTTGCACACACCTTCCTACAGGTTGCTCCACATTCTATCCAAACTACCTGCCTCAGGAATGCTCTTCTTTTGTCTCTGTCACACTACTTTTGACAGATCTTGACAAGGAGAAGTTGCAGAGTGCTTTCTTTACTGAGGAGGCACAACATTGTCACAGAGATACCTTTGACATGGCCCTTGCATCAAGACTGTTGGAGAATGAGCAAAATTATAATCTTTATGAGAAAATAATGATTCTAACAAATTTTATGGCAAGTTAACAAGCTATTATAATCAATATCTATCTGGAGCATGCTGAAGAATGTTACTACAAAGTTTTATGGCAGATTCAACCTATTTGGAGTGCATATAGGTGCATATATGCATATATTTGGGTATTTTTGAACAATATCAATGATGAGGAGCCTATGTGGCTAGTTATTTCAATGCAATGCTCAGGCCTGAGAGGAGATATTTTTTAAGATTTATTTTACATTTTTCTCTTTCCCCCATCAAGTTCTATTACCTTTATAATCTGATTGTCCCCAGATGAAGCACTCATGCAGAAGTATTTTGTAGCTGAAGACCCAGGATCCTCATAACAATGAGAATATGGATATTAGGAGAATGTTATTGTATCTGATACTGGTTATTGGATAGAACAATATTCTACTTTATTCATATTATCAAAATCTGGTGTTACTCATTAACAGAACAGCTTTACAGGTATTCAACACTTTAGTGCCCCAGGCACTTAGAGGTGCTGAAAAGCAAATATTATACAAAATTTCCAAGTGGTTTTTTTATCCCTACATTGACACCTATCCTACCAAAACTGCAGAACACTCATCCCCCATTTTACCTCTATAATCTCATTCATATCTGAAGTTGTGAATCACTCTAGTTCAAAATTTCACTCACTCTTAACCAAATCAAAGTCCCTGTCACCATCACATACATTATAGGGCCAGCATGAGCCTGGCCAGCCATTGACCTTACAAAACATGTTCACATTTCTGGCTGCAGGTTCACTTGTATGTACTTTATCATATTTCATTGTCTTTTCTTTTTCTCAACCTCTGTATAAAATGTATTTCCTTTATGATATCATGTATGCATCATCCCCTCATGTACACATGTCTCACCAGTTCTTTGACCCCCTAATCATGTAGTATTTGGTTAAAAAATTGTAAGAACAAAAAATAAGTATTGTTTCATCATTCCACATTGCTCCTGACTGCCAAAGAAAAGAAAACACAAATTTCTATTGATATTCTCAATAAAACAAGAACTCTACTCTATTCTTTACTCCTCTGGCTTTCAATATTGTCATAGACAGGTTCCTCCTTTATCTCCTACCCCTACTACAGCTCAACCAAAGATCTGTGTCTTCTGCAAGTACCAAGGACATCTCCAGGAAGTCTGTTGTCATTATTTGGCTGCAAAAACCGATGTGCAGTGTCAAATTCTCTCCCAGACTACCCCATTCACTTCATATTTGACCCCTACTGTTGAATTTGCTGGAATGTAAGTGCCACATTATTCCCTTCCTTTGCCCTCTTTTCCATACCACTTCAGCTCAATCCTGAGTTCATGTTAAATGCTGTGAGCTGGCTTAACTGAGAGAAAAATGCTACTGAGGTTTGGTTTGGGAAAATGAACTGAGGTCAGATGTAACTTGGCTTCAACCTGTTTGGTTGCACCCACTATACTACACTCTAGGTATGTTACTGTATTTTGGATGGGTCCTGGTCAGTTTAGCCAAAGTGTTTTGGGACCAAGAAAGTGGCCTGCATACAGAATAGAATGTGGGGCTTAATTTGATTTCTGACCAAGTACATATATGAATGGGGCAGACTTATATACTAAATGAGAACAGGGATGAGTGACTGGAATAAGGAATTGTAATTAAGAGTGGTTCAGGGGTGGTGGGTGGTTTTCTAACTGAGAATGATAACTG
>QFEC01006435.1:0-15697 GCA_003316585.1 Gomphus bonarii
TACTCTGAACCTCGCTCAAAGTTACAACCTCGCTCAAGTAATAAGCAAGAACCTCGGCTTGGCCCGTTCTTAACAGGTTGGTGGGAATGGTAGGAAAGGCCCAGATCCCTGTTCTTGAGGTAATGGAGAGACCATGGTATCGGTGGGAGGCCAGCTAGGCTGCTTCTCTCTTGAGCAAGAGGTTGGCCCATTGGGGCTGACAAGATTAAGAGTCTAAGAATGTGGGGAAAAGTTACAATAAAATTGATTTTCAGTTCACAGAATAACAGTCAAAGATCAACAACAGCTCAGTTGTTCTTTTTTACATTATTTACACTAAATACTGTACAAATAGGGGACAAATAAAAATAATGAGACATGGATACATGAGGGGGGATGATGTGTAAATGACATCATACATGAAAAATATTTATACAGGGATTGGGGAAAGAAAATGACAATAAAACATAATAGTGTACATACTAGAAACCTAATGTTCAAAAACTCAATGTTTTTTGTAAGGCTGGTGGCTGGCCAGGCTCGTGCCGGTCCTATGAAAATACGCGAACGTTCGGGCGCCTATATCCATCCTAATCTGGAAATGCTGAATAGCGGATTTTCTGGTGAATGAATTTGGTTTAAATCGATACAGTAAGTGTATTGAGATGTTTGAATCAGTCTTGAAGAATAGAAGTCAATGGAATTAAGAGTAATGGATGGAGAAGTACTTCGATGATTTAGCGCCCATAGGCGCCCATAAATGCCTCCACGCAAGCGCTTCACTTTGAGTGTACACTGCAGTAAAATAACAATTGATGTTGTAAATGGCATTGTAAAAATACAGAAAAATGCCAGAAAAATCATTTTGAACTATCTTGAGCATCATATTGTAGTTGGTAGCCATATAGGCTCATAATAGTTGAAAAATACACAAATATATGCATGTACACATACACATGCATGCCAAATAGGTCAGATCCACCTGATAATAGCATGGAAAGTTTGTATTGAATAATCTTAAACAACTTGACTCATAATCATCTTGTAAAATTTGTGAATTTTATAAAAATCATCAAAAATAGTATTGTTTGGCTCCACAGGGGCCAGCAGGTGCCATCATTGACAAGTTGTCAATTTCAAGTGATGGAACTGCGCGGCAAAAGGCGTTGCCACTTCAGAGTGCCACCTTGGCACTTGCAAATGTCTGTGTGACTTGCAAAGGTCTGTGACAAAAATGTGGAGGCTCGAAGCCTTTATGGCTATCGAGCGTGAGTTAGGTGAGAAGGACTAGCCCGTTAAGCCTACGCACAACGTCCATGAGAAGCATGCTGTTCTTCAAGAACTTACACGCAGAGGACTTTTGCATAGAAGCGAACGTAGACCCGTTGGCCTCAGGGTTGTGTCTGCTTCGTTCTGTGCGCACATAGATCCGTTAAAAGCCTTTATAGCCTCTTTGTCAGAAGTAGACCTAAAGGCTTCGGCCATGTCTTTGTACTTGTCTAGCTGAAGTATGGAAGTCACTATGAGGTGTAGGCCTTTGAACTCGCATACAACAAAGGAGAGATCTGTGGGATACAGAATGGACGACATGTAGGAGTTGAATCACGACGACAGTTGCTCTTGCTCAGTATGTTACAACGGCTGCCCCTTTGTACGTATCTCAACAAACCCAACGAATCTTCTATAGAAAGGAAGAAAATGTTCAGCTCTTCAATCCAAGACAACTTTTGAACTAAGCATAAAATTGTGTTTGTGGGATGTAGCTGAGCAGGCCCATCGTTCATTGTAGCAGGCTCAGCGCCACGGGACAAAAAAGGCAAGGGATTTCCAGGAATAAGCGTTTCATGGATGCAGTGTAGCGTTGGTGAAAAAAGCATTCTGCATTACCCGAGCTGTGATAGTACATATCTTAACTCTTAGTCATTGCATCGTGTTAAGTATTTGTTAATCGATAACGTCACCGTTTATGGTTCTCCCGTTTTCTCCGCTGCTCTACCACATTGCTTGACATGACAAGTGATCTTTACACAACGCTCTCTCTCCCCAGTGGTCGAAAGTTGACTGTGCCAACTGGGTTATACATCAATGGAGAGTTTGTAGCTAGCGTGGATGGTTCAGAACAAGGCTTAGAGTGGGTGTTATCGTATTATTGCTGGTAGATTGTAATGTTCATCTGCTACTCTCGTAGTGTAATAAACCCCTACACTGAAGGTGAACTCGATCAGAATATGCTATATGATGTCCATTGATATCATTGCAGAGCTTATCACCACGGTCTCTGCCGGTAAGTGCTTGTTGGCATCACAGTATCTTCCAGGACACTAACTGGTCTTAGCCTCTGCAAAGGACATTGACCTTGCCGTAGCTGCTGCCAGGACTGCTTTCCAGACAACCTGGGGCAGAAATATTCCCGGAACGGAACGAGCAAAACTTTTGAATCGCCTTGCGGACCTCATAGAACGCGATCAGCAAGAGTTGGCGGAACTGGAGTCTTTCAACAGTGGAAAACCTGTTAAATTTGCCAGGTATCTGTGCTTGTAATGAACCTCTGGACATCAAAGCTCACACACCATGGGATGCCAGGGATTCCGATATTTCTGACACAATCGGTTGTTTGCGTTACTATGGTGCGTTATTTCTCTAATATTAACATCGGTAGACACTGCTTACTTCGAATTCCAGCTGGCTTTGCCGATAAAATACACGGAAAGGCAAGTATTATCGGTGCCCTCTGGCCCCCCTTTTTGTTTACAAACACATTTTTCTCCAGACAATCGAGGTAAATGATAAATCAAAGTTTGTGTTCACCCGTCATGAACCCATTGGGGTGTGCGGACAAATGTGTGTATCAAAACAATATTATAGTTTTTTTTTTGTTCAATGAATATGGCAGTATTCCTTGGAATTATCCGATCAATATGTGGTATGTCACAAACCAAACTCCCTGTACAGTCCATTTAGACGCCAGCAAAGGTCTTGGAAAACTGCCCCAGCCCTGGCAGTAGGATGTACGATTGTAATGAAGCCCTCGGAGAACACCCCTCTTACCGCCCTCGTACTTGTTTTGCTGCTATCTTATACACAGCATCAATATGATTTTGTTTTATCTTCAGAAACTTTGTGAATTGGTAAAAGAGGCAGGGTGAGTATATTATCATAATTGTCATTCGTCACTCAAGCATTTGTCTCTTTCGTGACGCCAGATACCCTGCAGGTGTCCTGAATTGCGTTCCTTCTCTGGGAAGCGTAGGTGGGGCTGCTCTCGCATCTCACGTTGGGGTAGACAAGGTATACATTTTTAGGCTCCTGAGGGTAAATTTGGGTCTGTGGTCGATAGTCATTTCGTGACGTGCAGGGGCGATTGCAAATTGTTATCGGCCATAGCCCCAAAATTTGCCTTCCTCATTTTTACTCTCCTCAATTCTTTGCAACTAATACCTCTACAATCAGGTTGCTTTCACCGGATCGACGGTCACTGGGCGCAAAGTTCTTCAGGCATCCGCGCAGAGCAACCTCAAGAAGGTTCTACTCACCTTCTACCCATCTTTAAACATGAGCTTTGAATAATTGCGTGTACAGGTGTCACTTGAACTTGGTGGCAAATCCCCTCACCTTATCTTTGAGTCCGCCGATCTTGAACAAGGTCAGCTCCCCTCTCTTCAATAATATTCAATGTTTAACCTATCCAATACATTAAGCCGCACGTTGGGCAATAATGGGTATAACGTGGAATAGGTATGACATCAAGACAAATATCAGACTCTCTTTAATTCCGAAATTAACAGTGGTCAAGATTGCACTGCCGGGTCAAGGGTCTATGTACAGGCTTCTGTTTATGACAAATTTATCAAGCTTCTCGTGAGCAACGCCAAGGAATTCGTCGTCGGCGATCCATTTGACGACAAAACCGCTGGAGGGCCTCTTATATCCAAGGTCCAGTATGACCGAGTTTGGGGATATATCGAGTCGGGAAAGAAAGAAGGCGCCAAGGCGGTGGTTGGTGGAGAGAAAAGAAAATCAAAGGGTTTCTTTGTAGATCCATGCGGTGAGTGATCTCGCATTTCATTGTGTATTATCGCTGAATAACCTGGAAAGTCTTCACGGACGTCAAGCCCGAGATGAAGATTGTAAGATTGTATTCGTTCCTCTCTGTGATTGAACTGACTCATCTTGATATAGGTGAAGGAAGAAGTATGAAATCTGAATAAGTTTTTGTATCTGTGTACCTTTGCAGTACTGACACGTGATCAGATCTTTGGACCTGTACTTGCAGTTGGTAAATTCGAGACCGAGGAGGTAAATTGTTCTTCTATCTATGATCTGGAAATTTGCTAACAGATCCCCTGTACCGTAGGAGGCGATTGCCCTTGCAAATGATACTACTTACGGATTGGCGGCTGGTCTTCACTCCAATGATTCAAGCCAGTGTTTGAGGGTGTCTGGTGTATGTACATGCTTGACCTACTATATATTTGTCACCTATCACAGCCGTCTTACTTTCCTTATAGGAGCTACAAGCAGGTACCGTTTGGATCAATACCTACAACCTTTTGCACAACAATGTGCCTTTCGGAGGATACAAACAAAGTGGTATAGGTAGAGAGTTGGGAGAGTACGCCCTCAGCGAGTATACTAGTGTGAAAGCTGTTCATTGGAATTTTGGTGAGAAGCTAGATTGGCCTCTCTAACTTGGCTTGTACACATATCTACATGCACCCATCCTGTACTTTGTTTTACTTCAATATAAGCAGCTGTTTCAAACCTGTAGTTTATTAGAACCCAATCTGCGCTCCTAGTACTACCTTTATCTAACACTTTCCACGAAAAAACACATGCTGTGGCATCATGACTAAGCACTATAGTTAGTGATCATAGGCATACTTCTTCTCAACCATGCTGGCTCGCGCTCCCATTTTGCGCCAAGTTGTTCACCGTTCGGGCCTCGCGCCCTATAGAAACGTTCACATAGAGAACACCGTTTACAATGTGAGGTTTTTGAAGTCTTACATGACAGTGGCCGGTACACTGAACCGCTTTATAGAACATGCCGTTTTCATACAAGAACCGGAAAGCCTTCGCAGTCAAGGTAATGTGCCGCTTGCAAATTTCATACTATGATACGTTACGATATAGCTGGGTTCGTCTAGGTTGTGACTTTCATGGTTGGAGGCTTCTCTATTCCATTTCTCGCAGCCTATTACCAGTTGTAGGCAATCCGCTTTATACCTACTTCCCACATTAACTCACGGTTAATCCCAGGGGCAAGTCCTCTGCTGCTGCATAGGTGTAATTCACTTTGTATAATCCAACCCTGGTACTCATCAACTGAAGGGAAGTGGGAATACATTGATTTCTAAGTACACATCCAGAAAGTGTGTTGATACAACGTAAACATGAACATTATACAAAGCAGGCGACTCAGGTTTCCGGTAGCGACAGTCACGTTTCCTTGCTATCTTCAACGATTTCATCCACTCCGAGAGCCATCTCCTCGACTAATCTCATCTCTGCGTCTGCGTCTGCGTCTGCGTCAGCGTCAGCCTCGATAGAGTCGGTGGCAATTTTCGCTGTTGCTGCCTTTTTCGCTGCCTTTTTCGCTTCGTTCAGGCTTCTACATGAACATGTTCGCGTTAAGAAGTCGATATCGCCTTCCAACGCGTCTAATGCCAAGAAGGACGCTTTACGAGCCGCAAATTGGGTAGATGGGTCTTCTGCACTCGCGAGAATTATGTCATGGCATACCACTGGAAATTTTCTGGTCAAATCGTGGAGACCCAGACACTTGATTTGAATCTCGTACCGTCGCACGTGACAACGCCAGGGTTGTCAGGGTCCGTATGCTTGATGATTTCGAATTCTTGACAGCCTCTAGATTGGAAAAGTTCAAACAATATTTTAGTAGGATGGTGAGATAGTGTCTTGAGAGTAATGTGTTTATCGAAGAATGGCCTTAAAACGCGGTCGAAAAATGTCTCCACGCCTTCGGGAGAAAAGTTGTCCGATACGTAAATCGCCCCCAGGACGGATTCTACCACATCTGATAAAACCTGGGTGACGGTTAATAATGGTGGTTTTGGAATCGATTCTATACATGATCTTACTTTGGGCTGCTCGATGTCTACCCAATACTGGCCGGGAAGTCTCCCTTCTCGTTCTGCTTGAGCATAATCAGCTCGAGATGCTTTGTCAAGTTCATCGGAGTAAGCCTGAATGCTGCTCGCTATGCTTTGTGACTCGAAAAGCAGATGGTTATGAAGACCCGCAAATACGCAGACCGCCGCTAGCGTGGAGTTCGAGACCATTGCACCCTACATTCATCAGCCTATGTAATATTCTCGAGGGGGGTACCAACCTACTTTAAGCAATGTCAATGCCCCAGGGCTGAGTTGTCCGTCCCTGTCGAATATGTAACGAATTACAACTACCCAGCAACTATTATGACAGTGTTAAGGAATCATGGAATACCAACGCACGAAAATCAAGGATTGCATCGCCTATGAATTCCAAGCGTTCGTAACATGTCATCTCGTGTCCTTGGATGGAAGTATGTGTCTGAAATAATAAGCATTTTGAAAATTTTAGGGTCACATGCAAATTACCAGAGCCTGCGCTAACAGATGAGGCCGCTTGAACGGATGGCCAATCGTCTCCTCGATGTGTTCGACAGTTCCTGTCTTAAGCTCGGCCGACACGTCCGGAGGAGGGGCTAGGGTCTTCCGAGCGAAATCTGTCCAACGGTCAATGTGTGGCACAGGAATATTCATGGCTTTGGTGACACGTAAAGCCACTTCACGACCTGCTGTAATGTAAGCAGCTCCGATTATGGCTTCGGCGACGTCCGCAACGCCCTAGCAAAGAAGTTAGAATACATCGAGACATCTCCAAGACTTGTGTGTTACCTTATCGCCTAGCCACTGCGTATTCACATCATCCTGGACACGCTTGGACTTTTTCCCAGGATGTGAGGCTGGACCAGAGATGTCATTACCTGTGACTTCCGGGGGCTGAACTTCCAGAGGTTTATTTACATTTGAATTGGATTCGTTGATCGCTAAATTTGAGGGATCAACCTTCAGATCTTCCGAGATTATGCATTTGTTGATGATGACATTTGGGTGCGATGTGACATGGCCCTCTTTAAGAATATTATCACCCTTGGTATCCTGCACTGTAATATCCGTATAAGTAACAGATATTTGTACCTGGTTTTTTGAGACTTCGTCTGGAACAACAGATTTCGGAGGACGGAAGATGCGGAAGTTAGGCGGTATCCAAGACTTTGGGGTGAATGGTTTGGACTGGATATACTGAGGTAGTCCACTCCGATCCGCATTCTTGAGCAAAGATCTGTTACTGATGATACGCTGTCTCGCGATGTGCAAAGCACCTTCATGTTGTGTTGGGTTGGTGACGAAGAGATATATGGAAGACAGATACTTTAGATAAGCATCGCCTAGTAAAGCCACTTTGAGAAATGGCGATCAACGCATTGGTCAATAATCTTACCCAGTAGCTCCAGGCGTTCGTAATCAAACTCAACGCTCGCGGATGGAGCCGACACTGCTGTGTGCAAAAGTTGTTCCGTGATACAATGGTCGAAGAACTTGGCATTGAGTTCTTTGACAAGCAAAATGTCATCTAACCGTCTGATGATCGATGGCAAGAGGGAGACCATGCGTAGGGTACTACAGCGTAATTTCGGCGATTCTAATGACAGGGAAAAAAAGGTCCGTTGTATTTACCTGGCAGGGACTGTTAAACGACAGCATAACTCCGGGATCAAATCTATAGAATGGTTTGGTTTTAGTATTTGGTCAAAAATACAACTAGTATTACCTGCATTTTGCCGGAATCTTTTTGGAAACAGTCGTCGGGCGGGATGTTGGATTCAAATGATTTGTGATAGCAACAACGCGAGAGACTTCAATGAGAGGCTGTGTATAGTCTTCTAGACCTTCAAAGCCTTTGCGACGTGCTTTACAGTATTCGACCAGATTCTCAAAATCAGCTTCGCGCTGTAGGATATTATGTTAAACGCTGAGGCAAATATATAAATCAAACACACCGGGCTATCGGCTGGCTTGGAAAGAGGATTGAGATCGGGACGGACGGTGATTGCATCATATCGACGGGTGAATTCGACCCATCGATCCTGGATTACAGCATCCTGAATATCTTCAGTAAGGCTCTCCGGTGACTCTCTCTTAAGGGCAACCACCCAGTTTGCAGCTGCCAATGAGACTAAATTCCAAGGAATATGTTCTGCAACAGTTTTGAGCTCCCATTTTTCCCTAGCTCTGTCGTCAGGGTTCCAAGTCGAACCCAATGGGGCGATAAAATAAGCTAGATCCTCTAACTTGCAGATGAATGGTTTATTTGCCACCACTCGGCACACGCGAACTGTGTATTTATGTAGCAATTGTAATTGTTCTTGATTAACCAGGAATCGCGCCCCGGGGTGCAAGTGCACGTTGGATGGGACTCCCCCAAAGAAAAGCTTGAAGCTGTCGATAGACGGTAAAGGGAGACGAGTCAAGATCAGAACTGGTTGATATGACCGGAAACAATCTTCCTGACGGTCAGTACTGACTATAGTCGGGTAGAGATATTCATCGTGCATTGTGGCAGTATTAGTCCAGAAGTCAGGCCTTCGACGGGGATAACAACGCGTGCCCTGATTTTTAGTTTTAGAAATCGGTACATTGTCATCGTCATCTTCATTTTCGCTTGCTTCTTCGACCATTGCAGGCGATACGTAAGATTCTCGTTGCTGTCGGACGCTCACGGGAGGGGGTCGAGGGAAAAGCTTGTAGTCCAAATATCCTTTATAAAATAATTCCTCGCATGCCCGTAAGCAAGCCGCACGGCGAGCTGCAGACTGCGTGGGGAAAGGGGGACCAGATACAGTCTTGATTGGGGATCCCAGAGGCAATACAACAGTGCAAACGTGCGAGTTACGTAAACCATGACCACGAAGTTGTTGGAATTCAAAAAGTGGACGCGAAGATAACTTATCATCGTCACCACCCTCCAGGGATGCAGCGAATCGATAGATCACGGTAGTGGCCTCGTGGGCATGTATGCGTCCACTAGTAGTGGGATCCTTCACAAACATCTCTTCGTCATCATCCTCGTCGTCACTATCAGAACGATAGGGATCAGGTGTTTCGGATAAAGACGACGGTGGTGATGAGCTGCCATGACCATCAACAACAGAATCAACCCATTTCTGCATTCTTTTGTCAAGCCTTGCAATATCTGATAGCACTCTTCGATGCACGTCGTTGCCTCTTTCGACCATATGGATCAAATGGCTGTCACGGCCACGAGATCTTGCACGGGCATAGGCGTACGAAACTTGGCTTTCAAATATGTTGAACCTGGAAATAAATAGGTAATAATCTCTATCAGAAATATGATAAGCACAGCGCAGGATATTCCTTGCCTGATGACACAAGAACATGCAGGTATCTCCAAATCCTCAGCATACTTAGTTGTAATGAGTAAGTTAGTAGTTCCCAGCCGAAAGTCTTCTAAGAGGTCCTGCTGCACTACCAACAATATTGAGAAGCCATCTGATGCCACAGGCAGTGTACTGACCTGTGCATGGGGGTCTGTGAATGCCCCATGACCTGTGATCACTTGTGGCCGAAGAAATCCGACATAGTCGCTCAAAAGGCGTAGAATGTCCAGCATAGCGTGGGCGATTACTCGCCTGTGCACTAAACAAAGAGAATGAAAGAGAATGAATGGTGTATAGTGAGCTGACTAGAGATGTCTGAGTTGATAGATTTTATTACCAAATACAATGCCTCGAAATAGATCGCCTTGAGGTTCGCAAGCTTTTAAAATCTGGACTAGCTTCACAAGCTTGGGGGTTACATTATATCCTCGTGAAGAATAATCGAGATTTGGCATGGCGAATATCCAGTTCTTTACAACGTTTTTAACTTTTTCTTGAACTCTTGTAGCCTTGGCGGAAGGATCGCTTGGCACGTCGTCGTCGTCGTCGTCGTCGTCATCATCCGGATAATCCGCTGTGATGTTTGAATCCATCTCTCGCAGAGCCTTGCGCCAGACTAAGTCGCTTGCACAAGATCCAAGTTCATAACCACTACATGAACAGTCCGCATCCACTTGAGTCATAGGCCAATAAAACAAGGGGGAAAAGGCACGGAAGAGGAAAGGAGGAACAAGGTGAAGAGATAGAGATAGACATACACATGCTTTGCGCCTTTAAACTGTTTCCGGAAATATTCCATCTTCGGATCAAATTGTCGGAGCTGTCGTAAGAGTGGAGTATCGATTCTTCCCAGCTTGAGATGAGGATCATAAAATATCACCAATTCATTAGGCTTGTCAGGCAGTGCCATGACTTGGTCTCGCGTCTCTAACGACACTCCAGCCATTGTAGCATCCAAAAGCTTCTCAAGCTTCAGAACACCAATATTGTAATGGAACTTGGTATCCATCTCTGGCGTTATCATCCCGAAGATGCGCGGTCTTTCATCACGCAGAGCAGATCTGTAGAATTCCAGCATCACGCGAGCCATAGGATGTGGATCTCCGGCAGACTGAGCATCATCTAAAATGACCAGATTCACTTGTGCGAGAGAAAACTTTCCTCGCAAGAGTGAATCTAAAAATGCCTACCAATACGTTGAGTGTGACAGCTAGACCCCAAGTCCAAAGATAAATGATCTTACCTTTGCGGAGATCAAGACCAGATCTTTCTCCAAAAGGTCCTGCCAAGGATTGAGCTCTGAAGCGTGCCATTGGTCGGTGTATGCTCCAATGCTGTATGGTTCCGTATGCTGTAAAATTTGAGGCTGATCCTCATCTAGGGCGTCGTGACTAACAAAAGTTTGAGTCAAGATCACATGGGAAATTCATATAACTGACGTGACCACGAGAAGGGCGACACGACGAGGGTGGCCATTGTTCCTCCATACTCTTTCCACACCCGAAACCCAGTGAAGCAGCTTCAGCACTGCAGCACCTTTGTCTGTCATGACAATTTAAATATATATATGCTGGTAGTCTATATACCTTTACCACTTACGTTCTGTCATATCCAAAACAGCCAAAGCTAACGTTTTACATGGTTAATGACTGTATGTCATGGCGAGCCAAACCTTACTGTTGACTCGTTGGGCACGCTCCGTGATTTCATCGATATATGATTGCGAAATAGTCGAACTGTGTTCATGACTAACGATAGTCGGCTTCATGACAGCAATACCAGGAACTTCAGGAAGATAGTTAGCCACCGAGTCCTTTTTCGTCCCATCAGGATGATTTTCCGTTCTAGCTTTCTTTATTGGACGAGCATCTGTGGAATCAACGGTATCTTTGGGTTGTTGCGGAGCTCTAGCGTGCTTCTTGGAAGCGAAGAACGAAGAGGACTGATTCAGAAGTTGAGCTCAAGGGGAAGCAGTCTGAGGAATGACAGACAGAGCGGGACAGAGGCAGGACCAGCGAATTGCTGATCGCCTGTGGCGCTACCCTGTGTCTCTGAATTAACACTTGCCTCGTGCTCTGATCTAGTGGTTGTGTCCTCACTACGCCAGGCTTGCTTCCAGATATTAAACATCAGGGCAGATGTAGGTAGTCAAGGGTAAGATCAATGAGCTATCAGTGCAACTTGGTTTATATAGAGGTCCAACAAAAGAGGAAAGTATTGGGGCGGAGACACAAATTAAATTTCTGTTGTGATCGTAATGCATCTTGGAGGAGAGCTTCCAATCAGAAATTTGGGGTGGGTGTGGCAAACTGTATGTTCTAACACTTGGCAGTGAATCTTATTTGACTTGGACCACTCAGTCTCTGGATATGTTAGATGTTTTCATATGGAATTTAACCCATGAAATTTGCCTCAGTTTGCTTCTGAAATTATTGCACGATATCAGGTATAATCCAAAGGGAAAAAACAAACTCAGTGATAAATTATTGTCGTTTGCACGTGACCTTGCCAACGTCATGTTTCCATTGTCATTTTGAGTTAATTTTCAGATTATTATTTCTTGGTCAATTCTTGACAGATTTGTCTGAAACTTGAAATATGATTCTTCCTGTATATTTGTTCCCTCGACAGTAGAAGCCCCAAGAAATTATTTAAATATGCATTTGTTGGTTAGCCCAACAGTCCACCCTACCTGTATCAAAGAGCTGTGGAGCTCATAATAGTTGCTCAAAATTTTTGGAAATAATCACAGACCTCTTTTAGTATTCCCTCTTTTCTCTGTATTTTTTTAGACGCAATCATAAATATGTGTAGCCTGATTAATTAAATAATTTGACATTATGAATTAACAATGTGGCTCACTTGCATGTGTGTTACTGATCCAATAGAGCTCTAAAGGGCATAGAAAAATTTCAGAACAAAAAGAAAATACTAAGGAAGGTCTTTGGTTATTCTCAGAATTTTTAACAACCATCTTAGGCTCCCCAGTTCTTTGATACAAGCTGGAGTGTTGAGTTGGCAAAAAATGCATTTTTAAATAAAAATACTTGGACCTCCTACTGTTGGGAGCACAAAAGCAATATACAGGAAGGATCATAGTTTAATGTTGTAAATGGAGGCTAACACGGGCTCAAGATCCCGGACTCATCCTATTGTTCCCCTCTTCGGTTCCTTATTGTTTTTTCTCCCATATACTATATCTCAGTTGATACCGATTTAACTGAGGTATGTGACTTTTATTCCTGTTGTTATACTAGTACTAATTATCGTGATAGCTATATTTGTTATAGTTGAGAAACGATGATTTGAACTCAAAATGAAATCGAAACGTGACATTGGCAAGGTTACGTGCAAACAACAATAACTTGTATAATATCAAAATAGTCATGTTCCAGCGGCGCAGGTTGCATAGCGAGTGGACCTGGGATTCGCACAACGAATTCCTCACGAGACGAATTGGGGCCTTGGTTGAAGCCAACAGTTCAGTTGTTGAGGCGGCCGAGGTATTTGGCGGCGACCGAATTGCGGAACAACGCGACATCAACACTTAATTGACCTCAGTGAATGTCCCCAACGTTTGCTTTTATCCCGAGGTCTGTAGGCAAAGGCGCAAGTCCCAAACTACTCAATGACGATTGTCATTCCAAGCCTACTGCTCGTGTTCCTCAAGGAAACAGTCTAAGATTTTCAACAACTCACCATCCTATCCCCAGTGGATCGCAAACTGAGAGCGCAAAATACAAAGAAGATGAGCTCCTAGTATTGATAGAGGCAGCTCTTTCAGATTACTCTTATTGGTCCAATCCAGAACTTCAGCATGAAACGAAGTCAGGGCAAGATGGATGTGAGTGAGAAACTGATAAAATACTAACGGACATAATAACAATATGTTCCCCACTAAGATATGCCTTTGAAGCACGTACTAAAACAGTCTCCGATTTTTGAATCACTCTACCCCCAGCCTTGTGATACAGAAATAATGCGGTGTATTCGTGCCGCACCGAATTCAATGCTCGAGATTCGTATGTTAATCACCGAATCATCGCGTGATGAATGGTTCAATCGAGGTCCTACGACTTCCAGGCCATATAGGTCAACTGATGGAGGTTATGAAGTCCGTCGTAGAGACTGGAAGGTGCTTCTACAAACAATAGCGGAGAGCGGCTGGGATAAAGAGTGGTGGGACCAGCGCACGATCTACATTGTGCGTATGCCTGCTTCTGATATACGTCAATCAAATGATTAAACTTAATAGTTGAACTTAGGAAAGACTACCGAATGCCTATTACTCGATAAATGCCCTAGGTCGTTATCTTCAGTTATTGCTCTCCCTTCTGGACGAGGAATTCCAGATTGATTTAAGAAGAATCCAAATACAATCCATTACGTTTCCTCCTCACTGCTTGGCTGCCCAGAGCAAGCCCTCTCGCTGTAAAGGTTTTGCTTTCGTCGTTCTCCAGTCTCCTGCGCTGGTTGAGATTCTGTCTCGATCATATCCTTGGGATAATGGTTCTGTCTCATCAGTCTCCAATGTCGATAGGGAAGCGGTCAAATTTGAAATGCGGGCTCTTCCCAAAGCATCCTGGGAAAAATTGAAGATCGAGTTTTTCGCCTATCAACAGCAACTTTTATCTCATGTCGCAGAAGAGGCTGGCCCTCTACAAGTCGAGGTTGAGAAACAAAACATATCCTCTAAATGGGATAGTCCTAATAGCTCACAGACCGCTTTGCCTGTCCCAACGGAGACCCAAGTTCAGCCGAGTGGGTTTCCTCAAAACTGTTTAGTTTTCGTGCGAAATATACATCCGGATACGAATAAAACAACCCTGAGGATCTTGTTTAGCGACCCCTTAACCTCATCAAAAGGGGTTCTTGATTATGTCGACTTCAGCAAGGGTCTTGACACCGTCAGTCTTTCTATTAATTTGTCTTGGTGATACTATCTCTTACTTATGTCAGTGTCATCTTCGTTTTGGGTCGCCTTCCGCCGCGTCAAGCCTTGTGTCACACTTCGCTGCCCAACACACAGCCCAGCTTGATGCCCTTGACCAAGTAGGTTCTGCACCCACAAGGGAGAGACCCAAGCTTGAACTTGAGATTGTCAGAGGCAAGCGAGAGGAACTATACTGGGAGCAGGTCCCTGAGAAAGTACGGACCGCCGCGGCGGCAGGGTTACATGGCATGGATGACTATCCGACTGCCGGAAAGAACGAAAGGGGTCGGCGACGAAAACGTCGGAAGATGGGCTAGAGCACAGTTTATTCCATATATATGCTGGGAGCAGGGATATCGTACTCCAATAAACTTCATTTCTCTCATCACAATGCCTCCAGAGTGAACAAATTCTACTATCAATATTATTATACTTATTCATGCATCAACTGCAGGCCGACAACTGGGATGGTACCGGCATGTACAAATTTAACTGCACATTCAATTTAATACACTACTCTAAACTTGAAACTAATTTATATGTATACCGGGCCTGGTGTTGAAATAGTGCGCAACTGGAGGAATACAGCTTCTAACGCATGCCATGGTCCTCTCAGGGCTGTGCATCATCCTTAAGCAGTGACTAGAAGATGAGATATGTAATATGCCAAACTGACAAACAAATTGTATTTTTTTGGCATTTTCTGGTTAATTTAAGTCAATTATAAAGAAGCCCCTGGCACAAGATATTGATGTATGTCACAGGATGTGACTGCAACTGATAATTTCACATGGTGACTTGATACATTCTAGCATTTGGGGAATATGCTGGGGCTAATAATTATTAGTAACTACTTTATCCATTCTCATTCATACCTAATCACTTAGTCATTTTTTACACAATTTCATTATTTTAATACAGTGACAGAATACTAGGTAGATGTAATATATAAGATAAAGCCAAGTCATGTCTGACCTGAACCTTAGTTTAATTGGTCTAGTTGTTCTTGGTTCAAGTCCTGACCCAAACCTCACTAGGTATTGGTATTCACACCCTTACATATTTTAATAGTATATTAGAACTTATCATACTCAGCTGTTTATAACCCCTATAACCCAATCCATAGCTTGTACTCAAGAGAGCCAACTAACCCTGTCCATTATCCAAATATGATTCCATTTCACTCCCCCTTGCAGAAACCAACTTTTCAGATTTCAATACAGTCCCTCAGTACATACACTCAGCCATCCAGTGAACCCCATTCATGTTGGACACTGGGAGACTGTGAGGGCGACGCTATTGACAAAGTCACAACGACAAGA
>QFEC01006461.1:0-11507 GCA_003316585.1 Gomphus bonarii
AGTTATTGGATTTGTCAATACTACTCAGAAGCTCTGTGTGTAAATTGTCTTATCTTCAAAGACTTTTACTTAGAGGTTGAATAGTATGTGGATTAGACAATCCAACAGAAACTGATAGAAGGAATGTGTGGGGTTGTATTTAAGGAGCTTGATCTTCTGTGAGGGTGATGCTAATGATAAGGCTACAACCACAAGATGCTCAGAGAAATATAAGCTAGTCTAGCTGGTGTGGTGGATATCTTCAGTCTATGCATCTACTTGTAGTAAATACATCTGAAGCTCACCTGGTACAGTGGATATGCTCAGAGGTAAAGCTGAGGAATAGCTATCACACCAGTCACAACCATATGCCCTACTCAGGTACTTATTACCTAAGTAGACAACCCAGAATGTTAGAAGGGAAATAAGGAGAAAATCAAATCCTGACAGTTGACAAATAGGAGAGTATAATGGTGTAGGTTATTTGAGTAAGAGTTACAGAGTTGTATCACACTCAAGTTAGGGGTTAACAACAAATGGGAAGCATGCTAGTAGTGGCAATGGTAGTAATGGTAATATTGGAGATGAAATAATATAGCATGGGATCCTGACAAAGTTACCAAAGCTGTGAGTATAAAGAAGAGGATGAGGATAAGAACCCTGAAGGCTTACAGCAGCCCTCCAAGAAGCTTTGTAAAATCTTTGCTGGTCATTATTACCATACTACCATACCTACATCTGTCTAAGAGTTTCCAATACCATCCATTCATCCACCTCCAATTCATAGTGAGTCATTCTGAAGCTTCAAATGAGTACTGCAATTATACTGCTGCTTGAAGTCTAGATTGACTACTTACTCATTCATACAATCCTAGATCTCCAAGTTCCATTTGAATCCCTCCTCAATGATCCTTTATTCCTGGGGTGGCTGTCTTCCAGCTCTACAGCTACTGTCAGCACCAGCTGATCCTACAGTTTGCAGTAGAACTGCTAAAATTAGTTATAGCTAAGTCAAGGTTTCTGTCATGTGATTACATGAAGCCTATATGGAGACATGTGATACAATTGATTTGTCCAACCCATTCAGACAAGTAGTGGAGAGAAATGGCATTATGTATGCAAATATTCCAATCCCTACTATTCCTGAGATTTGAGAGCACTTATGTACAATTACATGCATGCTCAATACTTCAAAATTTATTCTTGCACCTAGTTTATATTATATTTCCATGTAGCACAAATTATAAACTTAAACCTATTGGTGGAAAGTTGTAGCTTTGTAAGGGAGACAGTGATCATCACACTAAGATGCATAAGTGTCCAGTGTAGTGAGTGATTTAATATCAGCTCACACACTTCATTCTATTGAAAACTAGTCTTTTCAATGACTTTAAGTTCACTAGGAATTACAATAAAGAGAACTGTGAGAAAAAGCATCAGCAGTCTAACTAACTAACCTGTGAGTCACTTGATCTATCCTAGATAGTCATTTCATCAGTGTTCCCTCCATACCATGTATAGTAGATTTCCCTTACACATCTCATACTTTTAATCCCTGTTCACAATAATAATGCTGATCACATTGATTCCCCAAGTTGTGTCAAGGAGATAAACTATGCTAAGATAGGTTACATCTATATGTATCCTAATTGGGTTATAATTCATGGTTTTCAGGCCAAATTCTTAACAACTGTCTGTTAGTTGTATTTTTTTTTTAAATGAAAAAAAAAACTGAAATTTTACACTAGTCCAATACACTATGGTCTCAGAATTTTAATTGATTGTCTGAAAGTAACTATACCCAACCTCTATATAAAGGCACTGCAGGTAAATCTCATAAATGAGGTTAGACTGGGGCTTTGACCAGTACTATTGGTACTTCAGCACTGGCACATATACATACCTCCAATCTCTTCCCATCTTTTTCTTGAGACCAGGCAGCCACCCTAGATACCTAGATAGCTATCTACCTCACCCATTAATTGAAATTTATCCCTGTCTTCATGTTTACAACAGTACACAGTGCCAGGCACCCTAAGCTGATTAATTTGGCTCCCAAATAGAGCATATACATTGGGTCTTATCATAATATTGCAAAAGCAGAATAGCAGTGGCATCAACTAAATTCCATCCAGGATACAACCATAGTATTTACAACCCACTCTATCACCAGAGAGATCCCCCCACTTATTCTCAAATTGAAGCAACATTTTCCATGCAGAGCCTAATCCAACTGTTCCTATCTATATCTGTACCCATGGTACCTCTAGCTGTTAGATCCCAGATTCCCTCTGATAGATCTATACTTTAGCACCCTTAGTCATCCTCCTTTGATTCACATCTGAGTCACACCAAACTCTCACTCAACCCTCTGAAGCACTCCTCTACACAAACATGCTTACTTTGAAGTCCTCCTGTGATCCTCACACACATGCCACCCCCCTCCATCATTGTTATCATATCACCTCTAACATATGGATCTCCACATCACCACCTCTGTCATTTATTGCATCATCTTCTAGTCTGTTCCATTATTCCATATGATGTACTCTCCCCTTGTAGTAACTCCATAGTCTGTTATATTATCTCTTCTGCTTTTGGACTACATTGTTCTTTTAAATACAAGGCCTCTGCATGTATATAAACCTCCATATCTTCATAGCTAGTTCTCTGCATCTTGATTATGTAATAAGCACTGGAGTAGGGTATAGGGTTGTGACTGGTGTATGGTTACCCCTCAGCTTGATCTCTGAGGATTACTACTACATCAGGTGGGCTTTCTATGTATTTATTGCAACCCTTGTATAAACTGAGGATTACCACTACACCAGGTGGAATACCCCTTATCAGCTCATAAATATTGGATTATCTTGTTGTTGTGACCTTGTCAATAACATCACTCTCACAAGGTGGCAGCATCATCAGATGACACATCAATCCCCACATGGGTAAGTACAGATGCAGGATTCACATGTACACACACATGAGCATATAATATTGTATCATGTTGTGTTGTGTCTTTGTTTTTGATTGGTAATAAGGTAACAGTGTTCCCCTTTATACTATTTGGAGAGGCATAGACTTTGTTTGTATTAGCACATGTGTATACAGTTAGGTACAGGCCAGTACAAGGTAGTACATGATGAACAGAAAAAAGAACCTGTCTTGTGTGTATATCTCATTTACAGTGTGTATTGATTTTGGTCAATTTAATCATTTATTTATTTGAGATGTTGAGGCCCCTATCTAGGAGTTCAGCCCTTCTGCCAGCATGCTTGGCAAATTAAAACCCTGTGTAAATCCAACATAGTAAGTATGGGATGTTTACACTTGTAATCAATTCTCAAGTTTGTATATGACATATGCACCAACTAGAAGACTTTTGTTCATACTGAAATACTCAGGAAAGGATTTTATAACTCTAACTAATATTACAAGATCACACAACACTGATATATAATGTCTGATATATAGAAAAAAGTCTGATATATGTATTACAAGTACAATATAGGCCTTTCTTTATTCTGATAATGGCTGTTATAGTCATGGGAGAGTAATGTTCTTGCATAAACTTAGTGAGGTTGAAACTTTGGTGAGGTTTGGAGTAGGACTTGGCTTCAGCTTATGTGCTACACCATCCAGATTCCATTGTGTTCCTAATTTCAGAGGGTAAGGTTTACAAAATGTATGGGGGAGATCTTAGTTGATTTTCTGATTATTGAGCTACTAATTTACTTACATCTTATATACTAGATTAGTATTTCAAATAGTCATCTTGATTTCAAAGTAAACAGCAAAGGGATTCCAAGAATAGGAATTAAAACAAAGCTGAGGTGAAACAAGATACAGTCAGAACAAAGAAAGCAAGAGTGTGTTACAAATATTATTGCAAGGTTCAATGGAAATTACTGAATGAGGAAATATATCATAAGTGGAGGAGTTCACTAAATAAAAGAAAGGCTGTGGGTGAGGTCTAGCCTCAAATGGCTGAGTAAAACAAATAGGCTGAAACAGAGTTACTTGAAAAGGAGAACAGGTTACTTAATCTGGATGACTAACCAAGTGGGGATCTTTGCTAGTGAGATCCTAACAATGACTTAAATTCATCTTTAACCTTCAAAAAGACTTATATTAGTCTTACAAAATATAAATGCTCATACCTGGTTCAGGCATTTTTGCTGATGCTGGATAGACTACTATTCACTATATTATTTTCAGCATTTTAGTTATTTTATTTTCCAAGTTATTGAACTGTCAAATAGAAACAGGCAAATATTGAAATTGGTTTTGAGTTACCGTAGCAAGTGAGTGGTCCAGAGCTTTAGCCAGATTGTATCACTACCAAATTTGTCAGCAAATGACCCTGGGGAATGACCTCTTAGTAGCTTTGGTATGTGCATAGATATCAAGTCAATTTGAATGGAAATCATGAGTGTTTTGGTGTAAGGACAGTGTGGCTAATGAGTTGTTGTCTGGGTCACTAATTTTTACAAGTGAAATTGCATTTCAATCATTTTAGTGGTAGAGTAGAGGCAGGGTGTTAATAAAAAAAATTTTTTGAAAGACTGGAATGCAAAATTTGAATCCCAGCATATTTTGATCTCGAAAGAATGATTAAAAATCATCTATATACATCTGTTTGGCCGCAGCCATCAACGAGCGAGGCTTTTTCCTGCCTACTGCTTTGCGCTACTTACCCAAGCCCCGGGTTGCCAGCTTCCTCAGCTTCCTTAACTCGGAGCTGAACCAATGGCAACACCAATGGCAATCGGGCGACTGGCCACTGCATATAGAATGGAGAGGACACCATCTCCCAGAGCCCTAGCGAGTACCGCTCTCACAAATAAGTTTGCTATAGAGCCCTTGCTCATTAACGGGGGTGGAATAATTCTGAGGTAGGAAGTATTAAAGGGCCTGTGCGACCACCTCCCTACCGTTTTATTTATACTAGACCATGAAAACATCACTTGATATTTTCTTGTTCGTCTCGTGTTATATTTAATCCTCCTTATTTAGTCCATTTTCATTATCATGGTCGCTGGCCAGTATAAGAACGATAATCTTGGTGTTAAGTAATTTATGTGACACTACAATCATGTAAATTTATTATTGATCAGCCATCTTCACTCTGCCCTGTCTTGAAAACCAATAAAACAAACCCAATCAATCTACATGTCTACTTAAGTTGAGCGTGGTCAAAGCCAGTTCTCTTATGCGGTCATCAGGTCTACTGGACTCTGTGAGTCGGATGACACAGCATTAGATGGAATTGTTTCGACTCGGCCATCAGCGCAACGAATGGAGACTGATCCATCCTAAATTATATTGTGAGATGTGTCAAGGAAGGCAAGATCGAGAGAAATGACATGAATGCCACAGCAGTAACATTGTTGATATAGGGACAATAGGAGAATTGAGAGCGCGAAAAGTAATGATACATAAAAAAAATAAAAAGACACGTACATCGTTTCCAAAGTACGCAGCCTTGGCCATGCCACAGAACAGGCCTACCTCAACCACTCCTGTGAGCATCTTAACCTTTCTCAGAAGCTATAGGGGAAAACAAGTCAGCATAAGTAGTTTCTAATTCGAGTGGGAGTGAACGAGACTGAGGCCAGTATTTGTCTCATATAATTAATACTACGATCATCTTTATTATTGCCCAACAGGTCGAATGGATATTCATATACCCAGACACTTACATCCACAGGATCTTTTAGCATCTCTGATGGAAAAGGTGCGTCTATAACAAAATTGCCGTTGTCAGACACGACCGGACCAGCCTTGCGTTCGGCCATGCGCAGGGCTGCAGACGGCTGGAAATTATTGACAGGAATCCGACGTAGTCGATCATTATTACCCATGGCATAGCGGAATGATTGTGACTCACCGACCCGAGACGATGAAGGTTCTGGAGGAGCTTTGAGTATGCAAAAGTTGCGACCTCAACGGGAACACCGAGGGTGTACTATAGGAGGTATAAGTGAGTAGGAGGATGCATTGGGGAGCGTTATAAGGAGTAAGATATGTTGTACCGTAGTACCAAGAATCGTTGAATTCTTTCGGTAATCTGCGACGATAATCCACCTAATGTATGTAAGACGAGAAAATCAATGAATTAGTCATTCGGTTCATAGGCGAAGAACAGAGACACACGTTTCTGCAGCCTCGGCGAGAACCTTTTCACGCAGATGGCATGCTCCTCCGCCCTTAATGCAGTTTAGAGATTGATCAACTCTATAGACAACAACGTCAGTCTGCACAGGCGAGCAAACAGAACGGAGCACACTCGTCTGCGCCGTCAATGGTGACATCTATCACTGGGTATTGGTCAATATCACCCAGAGAAAGGCCAGCTTTGACGATAAGCTCTTTTGATTGAAACCCTGTAGAAGCCAGGAGGGGTGAATTATGAGAGTTAAGATACCTTGGGTCGATACACACCAGTGGGAATGAAGACACGATTCAGGTTGACAGCGGAACCTTGTGCGATGATACGCTCAACGACGTAGGGAACCGTTGAGCCTAGCAAGGACAATTGATGAATATGGCGAAGAGTTGAAGATGATGGAGACTCACCAGATCCTATACCGATCACCTATGCGACGCACGATGAGTGACTGCGATCGGGAAACAAAGACAAAAATAGACCTTGTGGTGTGGTAGTATGTGTTTGTCCACAGCTGTGAAGGCAGCGAGGCGTTTTGCGCTCTCAAGTGACTGCTTAATGGAAGCCATGTGTGATCAAGGACTCTTACCGCGAGACCAGTCATCAGTTTTTGACTTATGTCAACTTGATTCTTACTCAGTCTTCACTAACGAGATCATGTGACTGTGGGGGCAATAGGCGTACATACTTTTCTACATGGATACTCTTTGAACAGAACCCAAACAGTGTACAAAAAAATCTTGACCCTCCAGTATCTAATGAAAGGGGACTACAATACTTGCGAGAGCTGTCACACGGCGAGCAAGAAGAAAAGAAAGGGCGATAGCAATATAGCCATCCTGAAGCGAGTGGGCCCTGTGGTACAAGACAGGCCAGTGCATCAGTCACAATGAGAGATGGCGAGAACAACGGAGCGAGGACTGAGGTAAGTTGACTGAAGCGAGTACCAATCCTATCATATAACCCTTGTACCTACCTGACGCGCAATCCCACGACACTTATCGCTCGTTCTCTCCTTTGATAACAAATCGTCCGCTTTTGGCGTCGCCCCTGCCCAATACACGAAACACCCAATTACTACCTCGTCGATCTCCTTGTTCGATAAATATTATTTCAATCAGTCAACACTACTCTAAGTCACTCAGACACATTCACCCTTGACTACGTCACCTACATAGAACGAAGCTTCCATACACCTTATTTTTCTGTGCTCTCTATCACAGTGTAATACTTGTGCTTAGCAACGGAACCAAGTCATGTGCCTTTATTTGGTTGGGTTGTATTAGTCACGCGACTTGTCAAGTGCCAATCAACTTTGTGGTAAGTTGTCTGCCTCTCCCCATGTGTGTTTCCTTATTCTTTGTGCTCATCACGGCCATCCTCACCACCGCCGCTCCTACCCTTCTCAAAACTAGGAGTAATTGGTTCTCCGTGGAGTGGGATGCTCCAGAGTTTACGGCCATGTCTGGTGAGATTAGTACAACGACACCCAGTCACAATGTGTGTTCATCATGAGAACAGGGGATTTTGTGGTTCCTAACTTGGTGAACAATGCTGGGGGCATCTTGTCGGTGTGGCCCGGACTCCAGGGCTCTAGTGGCGTTCTCCAGGCTGAGTTGGATGGACAGTGCGTACTGTTTTCAGCTATTGTTTGTAAATTCTCAAGTACCAATCTCTCTCAGATCAGGCATCTGGACTCTTGGCACTAGGTATGTGATTCCGCATCTATTCCCCTTACCTTTCTCAGTATTCTTCTTTTTTGTTAGCTTCTATGGCGTATCTGACATTACGCTTGGTTCGCGATTCCAGGTCTTGCCAGGCGACAACGTGCATTTTTCTTTCAACCGTATTTCTGGCTCTGGCTTGTGGATGTGCACCCTCACAGGCCCATATGACACCAAGGAGACCTTTTCTCTACCGGCCGAGATCCTTAATCGCGCCATTTTTGCAATTGGTCAGTCCTCGTCGCTCTCTCGGTGGGACATTTGCTAATTGAACGAACTCAGATCTCAGTAGTGTCCCACATGATTTCACTGTCACATACAGCAACGTTCTCATCACTGCATCAACATCTGCGACAGAGTGGTGCCGGACCACAGCTTCTACCGGATACGACATTGAAGTAGGTCTCCTTATTCAATTTTTTTATTAAATGATCCTTAGTATGAATTATAGGGATATCTCGTGAAAGACGCAGCCGCCGAAGGAACAACATGCCGTATCGGGCAGATTATCTTGCCTGGAACGGTATGAACGTTTCCTTCGCACCGTTTCTTCACATTTTTTGGCGCTATGCGCACGTTACGTCCAACTTGTCAAACGTGGCTCACCACGGAACTGGCTTCTGTGCTGTCATTTTCACCATGCGCGGGCCGGCCTATCACACATTGCTCAGATATATCAATATATCGACAACTATACTGCTCGGATCTATCATCAATGGCTCAATGCCACCCACAATCTTTTCTGGATCATATTCCTGGTTTCGTTTCGCCTGGTGCATACCAAGACGGGGAAGGGGGATGGGGATACCAAAGTTGATATTTCCACTTACTCTCGTTTTACCACCTCTAGCCCCTCTGGTTTGATTTTCACATCGACTGTTTCCATAGCATATAATGCTATGTCAGTGTCGCACGCTGTCTTTACATTTCTTGGGATTGCACTTGATCGGTTACCAGTTCACGTGTCGTGCGCGAAATTCAAAAATAAAAAATAAAAAATAAAAAATAACAAGAAAATTTTGAGACCAGGGCTATATATGTAGGTGAAACAAGTCTATAACTGAAGTGCTTCCGAGCGATTATGGACAGGGGCCGTCAACTCTTTGCACATTGATCTATTCCAGCCTACCTGTAAGTGCGGTGTTTCTGAGGGATTGCAGTACCGTTTGAATAGTTATGCATGCTATGCGGTGCGCAGTACCATCCATCTACTAAAGATAGCGGAAGTTCCTTGGACGTAATTGATATATTTAACTTTATTTTTCCCTGTCCTCTACTTACTTGAGTATATCACTGAATAGAAACATTTTCTGGCTTGGGAATGCATGATAAATTTTTGTAAAATGGTTACTTTTACATAAGGTTATTTTGTTTAACAACAATTGTGGGAAAACTGATATTCACTTAATTGGGATAGAATCCTGACCACTTGACCACTTTACAGAATTTTCTCACAGTCTTCCAAATAAGACAATCTTTCTACTCAAATCAGAGATTGCGTAATTTGCCCTTGGATGACAAAGCATCGCTTAGGCTACTAACGCGGAAGTAATTTGTTCATGGGTGAAGTTGTCAACGTCGTCGTTGCCTTCGCGGTCATTGTGTTCATTATCCGATGGGCCACTCGAGGAGGTGCGGTTTACCCAAGCAGATTTATCTCTCTGGCCTGAAATCAGACTTGAACAGGAGGTGGAAACGATGAGGCAAGGCGCGCTCGAACCTTGCTTGGTTTTTACCCGAAGCATGTTTCTGCGGATATGGTATGCTAGCCATTGAAGATTGTCGCCCAACTGTGAATCAACCAATCTCTCAGATATCGACTGTTCACACCATGTTCCCACATATTCCACGGTGAGCATATCTTTCACGAAAAAGGCTTCTGGCTCATCTACGCTGTACAACAGAGATCATATACACTATGATCTCTTGAGAACGGGCAATGTGGAGGTAACTTCGAATAAACTATTAGAGCGTGGATTTCTGGATGGTGTAAGTCCCTTACACTTTTCAAAGCTACCAAAAAATTCAGTGAAGTAATTGCGTAGCCCCCTCCACCATATTATCAACTCTTTCCCACGCAGCCAGACTCTCCCGCAGCTACCCCATCGTCTACTGGACAAGCCCCTGCTGCCTCAGTTTCTTCGTCAAAAGTTTCCTCGACATCCACTCTTATAACCCGATTCAATTTGGAAGATCGTCTAAGGTCTGAAGCAGATGTATTAACTACGACAACGGAAGCAGGTGGGAAGGCGACATGGGAGGGCACAGCTGAACAACGGGAAGCTAGTCTACGAGAGAGAAAGGCACAAATGGTGTTGGCAGCTAGAAAGTGAGTACGGCAAGTCGTATTTCAAAGATGACTTCCTAATGCTTTCTTTAGACGACTTTTGCAGCAGGAACAGATAGCAGGAATATGATCCTGATAAGTTACGTGAGTGTAGTATCCCTTTCAACGACAATTGAGCAATTGTGTTCATGAATTAAAGCTCTGAAGATACGAGAATATAGTGACAAACCAGTCAGAGGATTGTGAATTTACAGCAAGGACACCAATGGCACCGGATAGCCAGTGGGACATTGAGCATGTGGTTACCCTCCTAAAATGACCGTGGCCGTGACCTGGTCCCAGCCATGGAGAACGGATAAGTCATCGGGACCCACACAAATTTATCATTTCCACACAATAGTGTGCATGACCATTTTACGCTCTATTCTGCTATATATGTAGTGAAATTTGGGTGACACTGTGGGAAGTTTGAATTCATATGACAGGCTTAATTACTCCAAGAGGGCTGTGGATCAGAATCCTTGCTTCCTGCACTAAAAGTTTTCCTGCTAGTAAAATCTTTGAAAAAAAACAGTAACACTGGAGACAGAAGAAATTTGTAGCTAACAAAATCTTGGATAGTGGTCATTTTTGAATACAGAAATTTAACCAAATATGATTCTGGGAAAATAGAGGGTGGCTTACCATATTCTTACCATTTTCCTTAAAAATTGTAAATAATTTGTCATTATTTGCATAAGATTCTTAGGCTAGATTTTTATACAGAAGTAACCTACTGTATGTGATTTTCTCGTGATTTTCTGAATCAGACAATCTGTTTTTTTTTTAGCTATAATATCATAATTCCTCATAAATAAGGAAAACTGTTGGAAACATAATATTGTTATATTTCTCATAGTTCCAATATCTTGAGAAAAGCCTTATTAAAAATTTCAGAAAAAAAGGATGAGTTTTTCCTGAGTCTAACACTTCTCTGTATTTTTCTTAGGATTTTCTCTGTACCTCCTATATTAGTGTTAGAGTTCAATCTGATCTCTAACTCCACTTCTCTAATCCTCTTCTTACTTTTCTATTTGTCTATACCATATCAAATCCCCATTAGTGTTAAGTCTGGGGTCAAGGATGTCATGTCTGAAAGGATTCTAGAGTGGTCCAAGCTGCCAATGTCAAACCAGGGTAAGGAGTCATAAGGACTTGGCTTCAACTTATGTGTTGTGCCCTCCTATGTCATCTTGTCCTTGTATTTACAGAGGTGTTGTGAAGTGAGGTTTTGGAGTGAGTTCATGGAGATAGCACAGAGACTAAATCAATATTTGAACTAGAGAACTAGCTACAAAGACATGGAGGT
>QFEC01006464.1:3378-42073 GCA_003316585.1 Gomphus bonarii
CTCAACTATTGGAGAAGCAATATATACGACCTCGAGACACCTCAGATAAGCTCTACGTATTCTGAGGCTGAGGTTGGTGTTCAGAAGTATATATATCTTTCCACCGAGTATTGTATCATACCATCATGTTATCACATAATTGTGTGGACGGGTGTGTGTATTCAAAAAAACTTACATCACCCAACATCTACTCATACCTTTATTTTTCTTACATGTCACTTGCTCTCAAGCTCATATGTCATTTTCCCCGCCACCTGGCGATTATATCTGGCAGTGTCTTTTCATTGCCTTTCCGGAACATAACCAAAGCGTACTGTGGACGAGTATCAATTATTCGGAAACTTGTGGGGACAATATCATATAATATTATGGTGCGCGTAGTGTCTCCGTCTTCCAACTAATTCCTCGGTGTGTCAGGTATCCCATGGTATTGCTGTTGCACGATAAAGGAGCTCCAATCTAGTCCTCGTCTACTGTTCATCTCATCAGGTGGACCGTGTTACCTATGTTTCCTAGTTTCATTCTGGTGGTGTACTTGACATGTTTTTCGATGGATGGCTCCAGGAGAGGTGATATATCGTGTACGTTTTCGATTGGCATAAGGTCTTTGGGAGGAGCATTGACACTAGCATTCAGACCATGATCTGGGGTTATCTGCATGGCGACGTCCACAGGGTCGCTAGCCGATGATGCCTCTATTGACTCCTCGGATGTTTCTGTTCTGTTGCGTACTGAACCATGAGCTTGAGCTCGCGGTCGAGAAAACATAGACACAATTGGTGAGTGCAATCCGTTCTCCCGCTTAATATTCAATGGTGTACACCTTTTCTGGAGACCACCTGAAATGACACTCTCCATCTCGTGGGTGCTGTCAGTTTCCCCATTGATGTGTCCTGTCGATGAAGCCCGCTTGTCCCCATTGTAAAATCCAAACCTGGACATCATTCCGCCTGACGATTCAGCCTTGATGTTCTTTTCACCGCCGGTCACTGGGAATGTCGCGTTCTTAACCATCTGGACCATTTTCTCTGATGCCGCCTTGGGAATTGCTATTCCATCTGCGATCTCCACCAACTTGTGTAAAGCCCGTCTGGATTCGTCCCGCATGATTCTCGCTGCTTGCAGCTCTTCCAATGCAGCTTTCTTTGCATCCACGGACGCTGCTCTCTCTTGTTCGGCTTTTATGGCAAGTAATCTCGCCCTCACCATCTCCTTTTTCACAAGCTCTTTCTCCATATCGACAACGGCACGCGAATGTTCGACACGAGCATATCCCTTAGCTAGATTGGCTTTTTCAGCTTCTCGCAACTTCTCGAACGCCGTCCGTGCATCCCTAAGTGCTGCAAGCCGTTTCTGAGTCTCGGAACGTGCCTCTTCTAGTGCGTCGCCTCGTTCCTTGTCAATGGCTTTGAAAAGACGTTCTCGATCCTCCATAGCGGTTGATTCGATCTGTTGCTGCACGAGCGCTATTGCCTCAGCTGCTAGGCTAAAGCGAGACACATGAGATTGCGCTGTTTTGAAGGACTCTTGGGCTTTGATGCGTTCAGCTATGACATAGGACATGAGAACGTCCAGCTCAGCAGACTTCACATTTACTTTGTCGGTCAATTCCATAATGTGCAGTCGCTCGTTGTGCACCGTATCGAGAGCGCCGGTGAGTCGTTCGCTGATCGCGTTAGCTCTCGCGTTGGCATTCAGAGATGCAGCAGCACAAGAGACCTGGGCTGCTGTGGCGACCAGCAAGTCACCAATGACCCCTGCATGCTCCTGGTCAATGAGCTCTAACTCCTGTTGGGTCGCCTGGAGCAATCCGATTTCAAGAGCATGCATTGTTTTCTCGTGTTCTTCTCTTTCTTTCTGTGCTTCTAGCCTATACGTCCTGAACATGATTGTTGCTCCTTGCCGTATGATAGTCTGCTTCTTCTTCTGAGCGGTCATTTTTGTCGTCCAGGCTGTGCGCTCTTCTTGAAAGAGTAACCTCTTTTGCTCGAGGGCATCTTCCCTAGCTTTGAGTTCGTTTTCTTTCGAGATGAGGTCTTTCCATGATGGACGCGCAACTGTGATGGCGCGCTCTGGCAGAAGGAGCGCAGAGACCTGGGAGTGACTCTGCAATGTCTTGGTCCCCTTATCTCTCTGTACACCCAAATGCAGATAGGCCCGGTATATATCAGCCCTCATGTCCTGGAAGCAGACGAGATATTCTCTCACCCTATGGCTGTTCAACAACTTTTTGATATTCTTCGCTTTTAGATTGAAATCGAGCATATCCTTGTGATGTCAGCGATGGTGGTGGTGGTAATGGTGCGCCCCCTTGTGCGTAGTATTGCGGTGGTAATGCGCGTGGTGGTAGCGGTAATAGAGCGGCCTTGTGGCTGGGTGGTTTCGAGGTAAACCGAGACCTAGTTGAACACGACGTTTACCGCTGTACACCAGCCGCATATATATGTTGCAATAGGGATATATGTCAACATTGAAAGAAATTCTGTACTAATGAATGTCCCATTGCCGGTACTTTCCCTCCACTGTTTTTTTTAGCGAGGGCTTGCGACTAAGCTACACTACCTACAATTCTAGACCGTTTCGACCAATGATCAGAGGCCATCGATGTTAGACTGATGACCCCTAGCCAGAGCCAGAAATGCTAGTATGTGTTGATTAGGCTGCTTACGATGTCGGAAGACCAGCTGCTTATAGTGACTATTTGGATAAGAAAATTAATAATGAGTTCTCGATAATCTTCTGGATCACTCTTCCTGTGGGTAGTTCTTCACTAGAATTGGATGCCAGGACGATACTTACGAGGACTTGCACCTAACGCGTGCGGACTGGAAGTTTCCAGTCCCGACATGCTGAGAGGGAACCCGAACATGATTATACGAGCTCCTGGAACACTGATGTCAGCGTCTAGGCAAAACATCGCACTGGACCATCGTGATCCGGGCAAAAAAGTTGGCCAACATGGGTTCTGAGAAAAAAAAACCTTCGAAGTTATCTAAGAAATGGCGCCGGTCTGGTGATGCACGACAGATTATGCCAAATAATTGTTTTGATGTAAAGAGGCCGCATCATGGCCACCCACGTGGACAGCATGTGTCTTGGAAACCGCAGAAACTCACATTAATCGTACACCTATCTCGCTGAAGCACAAAAAGGAAAGAATTTGTGTATATCGGTAGTAACGATAACGACTGTGCGGATAGGAGGTAATCGTATTAAAAAGACGTTGGTGAATGAGACATCGAGTTCAACTGGGGTAGTCTGGTTGGGAAATACGAATTGGAGTTATGAATAGTCTCTGAGGGAGATAGTGGTAGGTAGGGAGGACAAAATTCAAAAGGTGACGAGGGAAGGGAAGAATAACAAGTTCCGCATCGAGGGAGATAACGTTCAACGGTGGGTATAAACGTGATCACAGACAAAAAGAGATGGCAGGTCGATGAAAATATAATGTCTCCGCCTCTACCACGATCCACAACTTCAAAAATTTTGAGGGTGCGAATGTGCACTCAGGCGAGGAGCGCCGCAAGGATCACACCGATGAGTCCTGAAGCAGAACTTGAGCTGAGACTTAGAGCAGCGTTCGGCTTGGTGGTGGAGGATGAGGCCGCAGCAGTCCCAGAACTCACTGCCGCCGCGGTGCCACTCGAGGCAGCTGAAGACGCGGCGCTTCACAAAACGGAAAGACATTTTAAAAAATGGTATTGTGAAACTGGCGATCGACTTACTTTGACACGGTTGTAGGTGAGCTGGCAGAAGAAGTGCCAGCAGTGGTAACTGAAGCTGGTGTGGTGGTAGCACCGCTAGAGGTCGTCGATGCGCCGGAGGAACCTGAAGAGGTGGCGGAGCCAGAGACAGAGGAGTTTTTGCCAACACAGGAGTTGGTCGCTGTCAAAGATGTTTAATCTGAGGACCTGACAAACAATATTTTGCAGACACTTACTTCCAGGTTGGATTGAAACTATAGAAGAAAAATTGATATCACCAGAAGCGTCCTTTATTTGAATTGTGATCGATGTACCTGCAGCCCGTCGCGGTAAGTGAATTAGACAGGACAAGCACGAGAGGGAGTTACCAGATGCAAGGTCGGCAATCCATGTGGTGCTTGTTCCGGACTGCGGTGCCAAAGTCTCAAATGGTGTAGCAGATATTTGACCACCGGGGAGAAAGGAGATCAAGTACGGGGGCGTCCCACCACTAGATAAACGTGAGGGTCAGATATGCGGTTGAAGTGAATACCAAAATACTTACGTCCAGGTGAGCTGCGTAGGCTGACACTAAACACAGAGATGAAAAATAGTTCAGTTCAGTCCTCTAAACAGACCAAAGACAAAAAAAAAGACCTCGGTGATCGATGGACTGAGGAGAAGGGGTTTCGTTCAACGATGTTAAACGACGTAACATGAGAGATAGCTCACGGTGTGTTAATGCGAAGCTGGCAAACAACACCAGACGCCGCGGCGAGTAGGAAGGCGATGGAAGTGATGAGCTGCATTGCGCAAGTACCTATACAACGACAAAGTCTACTGGGGATGATGCGGGACGCTGAAAGACGTGGGACTGCGGGTTTCGAATCTTGCCACTTTTTGATTAAACGCCCAAACCAAGCATGAACAAACAGTTGGGTAAGTTCGGATCTTTCCGTATATATATACATGTCTGCCCTTGCTGGTGCCTCGCCATAAATGATTATTTGTAAACAGTACGCCTAACGCGACAAGGTGGGAGGAGAACCTTTCTTGAACCAGGGCTTTAGCTGTTTCCTTCCGTGTCTCGGGGAGATAGTTACTTGTCGCGGATATATATGACGGTGATCGGTTGTGAGGTCATGGGAAGTCTTCGGTACTTCATTTGCAGGGGTGGTCCCTGACAGACGTATGCGATTAGCCTTTCTGAATGAGCCAGATGTTTACTCTGAAAGAGCATTGACAGCAAAACTTCTGAGGCTGCATGTCAACCGTCAGCAAGTTTATCACAAACCACGAGTGTCATTTGTCATTTTCAGGTCTGGTTACATGTGGCGATATAACCTGGTTTCTGTTCGCCCAATTTGTCGCTGGATGGTTACTATACTAGACAAGGCCATTGAGGCATTATTTACCTAACCCACCCACTATTTACTATTCTTCCTGCCAAGAACTCGATACTACATACGCCAGTTGACCCCCCCGGGCTTCCCGGGGAAAGAATGCAAACTGTTGTTCACTGTACAGTGCTCTTTAATAAGTATCACTTACCGACTCGATGCTAGAGTTCTTGCGCGCTTTCACCGAATAGTACCGTAACTGCACCATTCGCCAGCGGTCCTTGGTTACTACCAGTAACGTACAGTTCTCTGATATCAAATGTTGTGATCTATTCCCACTGGACTACCAATGATCGCTGGTTGACAAGGAAATTATCACAAACGAGCCTACTTGTTCCACGTCTCCTGATAGTGCAATTCAAATTCACCAAGTGAGTGCTGTGGTCATAATGTTGTAACGGGTGCTTCAAACTAACCACGTCTGCTGCGCGTCTGGAAGGACCCTAACACGCCCTATCTCCTCGAATTACAGCATGAATGTCGTGAATGTCGTCATACGGGACCTGTTAGACAGATGGGGCAGAGAGGTCCTCAATGCCGGGACTGAGATACTTGGCCTTCGACAGTTGTCATCGTACCGCCATTCTTACCTAGGGTACCCATGCCAATTTTACGGTCAAAATTCGGAAGTTCGGAAAAAACGGAGAAATAAGGGGATTTATATCTAGCATTATTCAAGTCCAGCAAGGGGGTTTTTTTTGCTTGGCGACAGGCGATTACTGCGGACCACCGCCAGATAACCAAGAAAGTTTTAGATCTTGGATGTCCCTTTTGGGAAACTTGGAAATTGAGTCAGGATTCGCATTTGGTATGTATAGTTCATCGGAGCTTTTGCAGTGAACGCTTCGACGTCAAGCTCTCAGGCTGGTCTTTGTAGACAATAATTTAAAATTTTCATGTGCTGAGGCTCTGAATTTTACCTTTGTGATTTAGTATCGAATTGAAAGTTCATGTAACCTGCTCCAAATACCCCTTTGGGAGTCCTGCCCGGCGGATCCAGGATGCAATCGTCTACAAAAAAAGCGTGGCAGATTTGTAACCATGCTTCTTGTCCCTAAAAGGCCGGACACCATCTAGATTTCTGACGACTTTTATTCACTTAAATTTGGGTTGCGATACTGCTATGTAGATAAAAAGCGCCTATCGCTTCGAGTACTATAATTGAATTTTTCTCTGTCTCTCTCTTTCTCTGCTACAAATATAATCGTGGATATTGCCAATGTCAGAACTCGGGGATGTGCACCAGTTACATAAGGCTTTCATTAGTAAACCAAGCAAACTAGCGCTTCAATAGCTACGAGAAGTGACACGGTAAGGGAGAAATAGTCTTATATATCAGGGATTCTCGTACCTATGAGAGTCAGTCACATATCATAGAATTTACGAATGCAAGCTGCTCGGTCTCTCGTTGAGCTAGGCATCAGTCTTGCTCCTGTACCCGGACTCAAGCCAGCATTTGTATTACTGACTGCCATTTGGGACAATGTTCAACAGGTATGCATGCATGCTTGACTCGCAACGGAGACGTCCATTTCACACGATGTGATTCCAGGCGGCAACGAACAAGAACGAACTAAGAAACTTGGCTGGATCAGCGGAGGATATACTCACTTCAGTCAGCCTTGTTCTATCTCGAGGAAAGAACATCGATGAGCATATTCAAAGGTTGTTGGAGAAGCTTACCAAGTATGTCGCTCGGTTAGTATCTATTGAAGCACTGATGTAACTCTCTCTTAGAGTCATGGAGGACTTTCTCCATTTCACCAAGAACCACGTGAACATGAGCTTGTTTAAGGCATTCATACGAAATGTCGATGTCGCTGGTGAAATCCAAACCTTTCAACGGAGGCTACAAAATTCCTTAATGGCTTTCATCGTGAGTAATATTTTGTCTTGTAATGTTGAAATACTCATGCTGTGTTTGTAACAGGTTGCGTCGTTCGGGGCTTTCGATTCGGCGCAGAACACCATTCAATCCCAGCTCCAGGAACTCATCTCTCGAGGACATCAACGAGTAATTGAACAACGCGTGACTCAACAGTATGTACCTCCACAACCCAGTTCGTCCTTGGTACCTTCCTCCATTCGACATTCCCCTTCACGCTCGTCAAGAGCTTCCACACCCAAAGGACATTCAACGCATACCACAGACCATGATACTGAGAACTCCAGGCCCTTTGTCAAAGCATCGTTCAGTAAACCATTCAGAATTGAGATCAGAAACAAGGGACCTGTTATGACTACTCGCCAATACGAAGAAGTACCCTATTTCATATTCACTGTTTCTTGTCCACTGATGGATGTTAGGACATTGATTTCTTGTATACGGGGCTCAAATCTTCTGACTCGCTGGTTACCAGGATGGATGACAGTTTCCGGATTGCTCGTGCCACAGATTCAAAGATATCGACCTGGATGCTATCCGGGAAAGTGATCTCGCTTTCTATACACGACTCAAATTCTCCCGATTTGCATGAATCTATCGATATTGTCTTTCCCGTTTCCTCTTCAGCCAAAGTATGGTTTTCATGGCTCCAGGCGTATGCGTCCACAAGGTCGCTTGGCCCGCCAGGCTCACATCCTCGGCCGAATGATGTAACTGTGAGAAAGCAGTATAATTGTTGGATACAGAAAACGCCAACGGATGTTATACGTCGTCGCCCAGTGAGTACCTGTATTATATGCCAAAGCCAAAATTTCTCAGATGCTCATGAAGTCGGTTTAAGTATAGCGAGGAGTGGGAATTCATCTGCAGTGGCCATGCACAAAGTGCCAGAAGTCATCCATCACATATTGTATATGTAGGACCTGGCTTATTATCATTTAGCATGGTGTACCGGAGCGGTGACACAATCGTCCGCGAACATTTTGTTCACGCCAATGACGAAGAACCCACCACCACTTCAAGAATTCACTTTAACAGCGAACAGGAAGCACTGGATTGGTATTCTGTGTGGAATTCAACCATTCTTTTGACTGGTCAGAACATTCCTCTCCAGGTTGAAATTAGTACTTCGTACTCTGGCACACTTTTAATCTCCAATGAAACTGTTGTCGTAGCTTCTCCGGCGTTGCATGTGAGTCATTACTCATATTACCCAGAGTCTTTTTCATTAAAAATTTCAGCCGGTGGATCTGGGACACTGGGGTATCCTCAATTCCAAGTCAAGCGTTACGCGCACCCATGATAAACTAGAGATCGCGACTGTAACGACCTCATGGTCTTGGACTATTCGGAACAATCGAATTGTAATAAACACAACGATTGTTTCACAGCCTGGCTGGTTCGACAACCTTGAAATCACTTTTGCGGACGCCAAGTCATCAAAAAGTTGGTTTGAATACTTTGCGCAAGTGAGGGCTATTGGCGAATTGCGCGGTAAGAATACCTGATTAGACAATTTCACGCACATTGATGGATCCTGTCTCTTCAGCCTTGTTTCTTCCGCCGAGTGAGAACATTGCAATCATGCGAAAGAGTGTCTGTTGGATGCATAAAAGAAAGCAGACCATTATGACACTCACGGCGGTATGTCGATCAGATCAATCGAGTCAATCGAAGGCTTTATTCGCTTTTATAGATGTCAGATCAGTGGAGGCCCATTATTAAGCCACAGAATTGTGTCGAGATTCGGGACTCTCATATAGTGCTTGAGAGCAGTTCGATCTTACCGTATACGCGCATCTCCATGGATGGAAAAGCTCTGGATTTAACCCGTCAGTCCTCTGCCAGTGACTCGAGGTGCTCGGTTGTACGACGATATCTCTTTGGCTCGCAAGATGAAGCTAAGCGGTGGTTTGAATCCATCAAAAATATTACTGCAGGATTCACCCCTTCGAATCGCTAGAGTAGTAATATGATAGTGGTTTCTGATAAATCCACACAAACCGTGCTAGTAGTGGTTGCTTAAAATTGAGCGGTGGAATTCGGGATACTATTGTTGCAACGAGTCAGAGTTCATCGGGTGAATGTTTCGACACGAGTTCTGCGCTGTATTGTATGTAACAATTAATTCTGGAATACTACAACCAGTTTCCTTTTATTCTTGAGTAATATTCCGATCGAGAAGGATTAATCCAATGCTCTTCACCCAGTGACACGTGACTTGTGATCATCACGTGATTACATTGCGATTCGCGCTTCATCTATCTATCACGCCGCCACAGACGTGACTTTGCACTCTCTACGCATTTTTGTCACATCTTGCACATATGGCTCCATTTGATGAGTGGAACACGTTTGAAGATGATCAAGATGAAGAATTGGAAGACTCTTCGGTGTGTGGTAGTGAACCACACATATATCACTATTTCTCACCATTCTGTTGCAGGAATACTTTCAAGGCAAAGACGCCCTGCTGTTCTGCATAGACGCGTCTGAGTCTATGCTCAAACCTCGTGAGACCCATGCTTCTCCGGGAGAGCGTAAGAGCCATATGCAGGCGGTGCTCGAAATCGCAGTAGAGCTACAGAAGCGCAAGGTCATTACATCACCTAATGATCTTGTTGGAATTATGTTTTATAATACTGTAAGAGAGACATAATCTCCTCATATAATATACCATGTTCACGGGGGAGTCCATAATCGTAGGCAGAGCGATCGGAAACGAAAAGAGGAGCAGAAATCAAGAATCACTGTTATGTCTATCAGCCTATCGCGCAGATCAATGCAGAAAATATCCAGCAGCTCGCTGCTTTGATGCATGGTAGGTCTCACTTTTTTCCTAAATTTTTTTTTTTTCCATCCTAGGGTTTATCTTTCATTGTAATGGAGAGATGAAACAGGAGCCCGAGAAGCTTGCTGAGATGTATCCTCCAAAGAAGGGTCTCACGGTGCCTATAGGTGATGTTTTCACGAGCTGCAATTGGGTGATTCGTGATGGGTGCGTCCTCAGTGCTACTAATGTGATCTAATTACCTCATCGACAACTTTGTGAATCATAAAGGGCACCAAAGACGGGCATGAAGAGAATATTTCTGGTTACAAATGAAGATAACCCTCATCCATCCAACTCGCAATATATGAAAACAGCGCGAACAACTTTCGATGTTTGTCACACGATTTACGTTTACGTAGGCTCAGTTAATGGATATCGTACCTAGGATCTATCAGCAAGTGGCGTAATTGTTACACCATTTTTTATCAGATCCGGTGAATCATCTTTCGATCGTAGCATGTTTTGGGATGTAAGGCGGGGATTAGCTATCGTGTTTTCATATCTGACTGTTGATCGTCTTTTTGGCTAGCATGTCCTTCCAAACCCGGATGCGAATGAGGACACGGAGCAAATGCCAGACGTGATCACAGAGCTGGATTCCTTGGTACAGGAAATGAGAATTCGCGAGATGCCCAAGCGAGCCCTATTCAGTATCCCACTGCACCTTGGGGATGATTTCACGATTGGAGTTAAAGGGTCAGCGCAGACCTACACGACTTTTGATGCTGAAGATTTCTTTCAGATATGGATTGGTGACCCAGCAGACTAAACCTGGTTACAAGTACTTCAGTAACGAAAGAACCATGGAAGAGGCCAAGAGCAAAACCATTTATTATGATCAAGTTTGCAAATTCTTGTTGATCGTTGGTGCCAATAAATGATCCTTGCATTTAGGAGTACCAGAAGGAGTACAATAAGAATGACATATTGTTCGGCATGACGTTAGGATCAATGGCAGAAGATTCCACAGAGAATAATGACGATGAATCGTCAGTCAAGTCTACTGGGGTCAAGAGTCGTGTATGTACAAGATGGTTCATACTAGTATATTCATTAACTCGTAGTCGTTAGGTTTTCTTTACCGCAGATGACGTCAAATCCTTCAGAACTTTGGACCTCCAGCCAGGTTCTCGAGGTTTTCAGTTGAAATGAGGGGCATTTCTGACTTGTGGAACAGGTCTAAAACTCCTTGGTTTCAAAGATAGCAAAGAACTGGTATTTGAAGATAATATTAAACACTCCTACTTCATTTACCCGGACGAACTTGTATGTCTTTATTCGCAGATAGGTGCTGTCCAGCAGAGATAATTTGGGATGCCAGGCCTATTCAGGTAGCACAAGGACTTTCAGCGCTTTGTTGAAGACTATGTTGGCCAAGGATAAGATTGGTCTTGTCCTAGGAATAACTCGACGGAATTCGGCTCCTGCATTCTTCGCTCTGATGCCGCAGGTTCGATATTCAGTGCTGCGGTTGATCACCTGCTTATTATTCCCTTTCAGGCCGAAAAGTTGGACACCGATGGGGCCCAGCTAGATCCACCTGGGTTTCACATACAGCAGCTTCCGTTCGCCGACGACGTGCGAGGCGCTGCAACGGACACCGCATTCCGAGGTACAGTCTATTTTATACGCATGCAGCCTACATCTAAGGTGTCTCATCCGTGTAGCCGGCGAAAAGCTTAGAGAAGCCGCGCGGACGTGGATTAGCAAACTTACGTTAAAGAATGGGACTTACCAACCGGATAGCTATCCCAATCCAGGTGCGTGGTTAAGATCATGACATTACAAGGGTTATTGTATTGACGCAGGCATCCGTGTCTGCAGCGCTTGCCCTGTTTTGGGGACAGCTTGAAGCCAAAGCATTCCAGGAGGATTATGATGTTGAGTCATTTAACGATCTAAGTTTGCCTCGGTATGACTCGATACATAATGTAAGTATTTATTTCGAAGCGTGTGACGTTGGTGGCGCTAAAAGCAATTGTTACGCGTAGCGTGCGGGAAAATTGATGACGTCCTGGAAGGACGCGCTGAACCAGGACGAGTCGGCAGATCACGTCATCATCACTGCAGGGACGAAGCGCAAGGCGGTGAGTAGTGAGCTGTGCAGCCATGTGGTACTGAAGCAAGCGCGATCACAGGACGTCAGTGTGGACGTGGACGAAGCTGAGATTCGAAGTAGATGGGATGGAGGAACGTTGGACAAGGTACGTGGCAAGCGTGGGTATTTATTGTTTTGAAATACTGACGGATGAGGATTCTTGACGTTTTTCAGTTGAGGAATGACCAGTTGAAGGTGAGATGCTTTTTTTGGGGGGATGCGTTGAGTAACTGGTGTCGATTTCTAGGAATTCTTGAGGGACAAAAATCTCCCTATTTCGGGAAAGAAATCTGAATTAGTAGAGCGGGTTGGCGATTGGCTGGCTCGACATTGAGGTGTTTCGTCACAGGTTTTCATGTGGCATCGAGAGTGGTGTAAGCGTATCGGGGGTTGAAAATATGTTATCAGACATCGCTTAGATCCTGCTTTATAATATTTTCTCTTCCTTCCTCCATCTTTGCAAGCTTCGCTCAGCTCGTATTCATCTCTAACTGACTCGCAATGGATGATGTCCTAGAAAACGTCAATATCGTGACCTCAGCAGAGCACTTTCAGTCGCTTTTGTCTCAGGACTTGGATCGTGTGTCACTGATCAACTTTTGGGCACCATGGGCAGAGCCCTGCAAGCAAATGAACCAGGTAGTCTTGGAGCTTGCACGGCGATACGAGAATGTGCTTGTACTACAGGTGCGTATGGGCTTATTGCTCGAATAGTCTTTAATGTTTGGCACGATAGGTCGAGGCAGAAGCCTTGGCAGATATAACAGAGTCATTCGAGATCGAAGCCGTTCCTTCATTCGTGATATTACGTGTACGCTTCGCCCGAGGTGCATATATATAAACGAGTACTGAGATCACAACTGTGTGCTACATCATACAGGGTCACACCCTCCTCGCGCGCATCGCAGGTGCGGATGCATCGGCTCTCACATCCGCTTTGACAACACACGCACGGTCCGTCCCTGTTGCCAAGTCAAAAACGGATAGAGTGCCCGATGCACCAACGGTCGACGTTCCCATGGCTGGGGGCGAGACGGCTGAGGAACTTGAGGCGCGGATGCGGGGGCTGATGCAGAAGGGGAAGGTGGTGCTGTTCATGAAGGGTGCACCGGACACTCCACGGTGTAAGTTTTCGAGGGAGACGGTGCAGATATTGCGTGAGCAGGACGTGGTGTTTGAGCACTTTGATATTTTGGGCGATGAAAGTGTAAGGCAGGGTGAGTGGGTGTGTTGTGCGTGGCGCGAAGTTGGGGCTGACGTTTTCTTTCTTTCAGGGCTGAAGAAATTGAATAATTGGCCGACGTTCCCGCAAATTATCGTGAATGGGGAGTTTGTGGGTGGGCTTGACGTGTTGAAGGAGTCAGTGGAGAATGGCGAATTCAAGGAGCTTGTGACAGCATCTTCGTAGGGTGTATGTTCCGGGTGCCTGCTACATGTCTATCTATTGCGTGCCAGGTGGCTTTGAGCATAGCTTATAGGCTAAGGGTCTTTTATATGGACGCCTATGGGCGGGTGTCGAAACTTTCTCATACTTAAGGCGCCGCCCGGTTAGTTTTCATTCAAACCTCCTCGCTTACCACCCAAGGATCCTGAAGGGATCCCTCTGCCCACGATTTGCTTACAAAAATACAACAGCGATTTACGCCTGTTGAATCGCGAGTGCGTCCATGTCATTTTCCATCTAACATTGTTTTTGTAATCCTTTTGCCATACCCAGGTGGACTGCTGTACGAGGTATCCCATGTCCCCTTTTCGTCGTGAAACTAATACTTAGAATGCAATCCCAGGCGAACCCCCATAACACGCCTACTTGCACCGCATTAGAATCGTATTTATACATATAAAAACTAAATCTTCATCAACCCTTCCTTTTCCGCGCCGTCGCTCACAGGCAACCTACGTCCTACATCTCCCTTAAAGCCTTTTCCTCGCTGTACAGGGAGCGAGGAACCCGCCGCAACTGATCTCTCCTCACCCTACCGCACTCGTCCGCCCCGGACCACCCGGAGGCGGTCTGGTACGGTACTATAGGAGAATTCCGTATTCCACTGGAAAAAAAACAGAAGTCTTACTATATTTCCCACCGTAACTCCCTGAGCCCGCAATTCAAGTTCGACATAGATACATCCTCTTGGACCGACACCAACACGACCACGTCAGCTGCATCGGAAGAAAACACTCAAACAAAGACTACAATGTCACAAATAGATTTCTGTTATCCCGCCTCGGTTACCATCGATTCTGATATTACTCAACAAAAGGACACGCCACAGCATTTGGTACTGGCGAACGACCAAAACAACCTACTTCTATCTATTTCGCCTACCGGAGAGCGGTTTGTAGCGGGGAGTATGCCGCTCCAACAAGAGCCGCCGGTTCCACACCCTCTGACAGGGCCGGAGGTGTACATACCGGGACTCCCACCGCTTCTCCGGGGCCACCCCGACGTCCATCTCCGCGCGGGGATTATTCGGGCTTTTTCTAACAGCGAGGCCACCAACTCCGAGCGTGCCTTTTTCGCGGCGGACCTTAGCCAGGTGTACGCCCAGCACGAGCGGTGGCGCGCGAACCTGCCGGACATAGATCCGTTCTTTGGTGGGTGGTTTTTGTGCGAGTCATTTTTCTTGTTTCATCTGTCATGTGCAGCCGTGAAGAGCAACCCCGACCCATACGTGCTGCGTCTGCTCGCTGCATTAGGCACTGGCTTCGACTGCGCCTCGCACGGTGAGATATCGCAAGTACTCGAAATCGGTGTTGATCCCTCCCGCATCGTATTTGCAAACCCTTGCAAGCCCACCTCGTTCGTCCGCGCTGCAGCCAAGAAGGGGGTCGACATGATGACATTCGACAATACAGACGAGCTGCACAAGGTCGCGCGTACGCACCCACGCGCGAAGCTCATTGTGCGAATCCTCACGGACGACTCAAAGAGTCTGTGCCGCCTTGGGCTCAAGTTTGGCGCGCCCCTCGCGGCGGTGCCGGGACTACTCGCGAAGGCAAAGGAACTTGAGCTCGACGTTATCGGTGTGAGCTTCCACGTCGGGAGCGGATGCTTTGACGCTAACGCGTTTGGGGACGCGGTGATGCGGGCGAAGTGCGCGTTCGAAATGGGCAGGGCCGTGGGGTACCACTTCGGCCTGCTTGATGTCGGTGGAGGCTTCGAGGACGGCAATTTCGAGAGGATGGCGGCAGTGCTGAGAAACGCGATTGATATGTACTTCCCTGACAGAGTCGAGGATGGACTTAGGGTGATCGCCGAGCCTGGGCGCTTCTATGTGTCGCGTGCGTTTACGCTGGCGGCGAACATCATTGCACGCCGCGTGCCAGAGGGGGTCGAAGCGATCGACGCTGACAGTCCGTCGGTGATGTGTGAGTGATTCATGTCACTGTGGCGTGATCCAGGGATAGGCTGATGATGACTACTTTAGACTATATCAATGATGGCGTCTACGGCTCGTTCAACTGTATCCTCTTCGACCACCAGATCGTGCACCCGTATGTCGTGACACTCGGGCAGTCCTTCGTGTCGAGCACCGCGCTCGCGCGGGAGACGTTCGAGACGAGCAGCGTTTGGGGGCCGACGTGTGACTCGATCGATTGCGTCTGTCCATCGACCTCGCTGCCGTCGTCCCTGTCGGTGGGCGACTGGCTTGGATTCGGGAATATGGGCGCATACACGGTGTGCGCCGCAAGCGAGTTCAATGGGTTTGAGAGGAGCAATGTGGTATATACGTCTGGAGTGGAGGGCACGGCTGAGGCGGCGGGCGTGAGACGGGCCTTGCTTGGTGCCAGACGTGATTAGAATTAAAGATGGATCGAGATATATCGAGTTAAATTCCGAAGAATTGCCTGCAGGCGTTGCATATAATATATCCTGTGTCCCTGTAGAAACGTGAGCAAGCAAATAAACACCCCCTTGTTCGTATACTCCGCCGGGCTAGCCGTGGAGAACGCGGAGACATTAAATTTGGATTCAGCCAGCACCAAAAAACCGCTTCGCCTCCTGGAGATCTTCCCAATCTGAGATGGATGATCTCAAGGTGAAACCCAGGTACGCTATTCCCCAGGAAGGGGCTTGATCGAAGAAGCGAAGTGAAGAATTTTGACATGACTGATTGAACTGGTTGCCCTCCGCGTGGTCGGTCGGTCGGTCGAGTTGCTGCCATTGATTTTCGATGGGTTTTCTCACCAACATAAAATAGAGATAAACATCCAAATGTGAGTCGTGTCTCTTTCGTATTCCTTTCCTTTCCACTCTCATGGCGTCATCTATACTGCAGGTGAGCTGCATTATATGAGCATGCATCGCCGACGCATTGCTCACGCCGTCCTGTACTGCAGGACGAGAGGCCGCCCCCATCTGAGGAAGAGACTGCTGAGGGGACTGCCACGCGTTTCAGACCGTATCCTAGCACGAAGCACACGGTGACGCGAGGCAGGTATGTCACGAGCAGCGATCCCCGCGGATTCATGTACGTCGCCCACTGTTCCCTCCCTGATCAATATTTACAGCTGACTTTCCATGGCATGGCCTCCCCTCACTACCGACTTTTTACAGTCCGGTGTATGAGTATCTGTTTAAAGACCAGTGGCTTATGATCGACTCGGATACCGGATATGTTCTCTGGACAGGAATATGGAAAGGTACACGTCCGTTGCGTGTCCTGTGCAAGTTCTTTTGCTGACGTTCCCACTCCATCCAGCCCTCGGCAAGACAAAAGGTGCAGTGGTATGCTTTTCTATTGATTTGGCATTCTCTCATGCGTTACGGTTGCAGCGGACATTATGAAATTGACAGAAGTGCAGCCTGAACTCGCGTTCACCTTGAAGAGAATCAGGGGCGGCTACCTCAAAATCCAGGGCACATGGATCCCGTACCCGGTCTGTCTCTTCACCGCCAGCCTTTTCTTTCCGCTCATCGCGAAACAGATTGCACTCCGTCTAGCCCGTAAAGTCGCATGGCCCATCCGTGACGACCTCGTCCCCTTGTTCGGGTACGTCTCTCACGTCCCATGGCCTCCTCAGAGCAAACTAACTAATTACACGCCACGCCTCTGATCTCCAGCCCTACGTTCCCGAGCACGTGCGTTGCACCAGGGCAGCCTGGATACGGCTTGGTGGGGGATAACACCGGACGTCGCAAGACTCGCCGCAAGACAGCAAATGCGATGTTTGTGCTAGCGTCCGCTCCGTCGTCGACTCAGTTCCACGAGTCAAACACTTCCCGTACGCAGCACATGACCACACCTATAACATCGTCTCCATCGCATGGACATGTCGCCCTCGCTCCCGCCACGCAGCTGAACCCGTACAGCTCCCCTGGGGCTTCGAGCTCGAGCACGAGATATATGTATCACCCCCCCGGATTTTCCCTCCAGAACTACAGGAGCATGCCATCCTACCCGCTGCAGTCTGATTGCCAGATTGAACACCCCATTGGGAATGCCGGAGAACAGGAGCAGCCCACACGTCAGGTCCGATATGCCCCATATCCTGACGTACATGGCCATGTGCGTGGACAGCTTCACAGACACCCGCACAGACACGATCATGTTGTCGGACAAGGCTTCTCTGACGTGAGCGTTCCGTCCTCCAGCGTCGACCCATACCGCACGCGCGGCGGCATCATCCACCTCTCTCCCTCAATTTCCCTCGACCCATCTCTTCCTCCTCTGCTGCCGCCCATGCACCCTACTCTCAACAACACATACCCCACCGATCGAGTTCCCAGTCACTGTCATTCCTTCTCCAATACCAACGCAAACAACGATAATAATCACACACCCTGCCCCTCGCACTCCAACGCGTCTCCGCACACACTTCCGCCCATCTCTTCGTTCGACCGAAACTTCCCCGGGTCGGGCGGTAGCCCCGATGAGAACAGCCTAGCGGTGCTAAGCAGGCTCACGAGAGATGATGCACAGATCGATGGGGAGAGCTTTGGGGTGGACCGTGATGCGCGTGTGGAGGCCTCAATTCCCAGCCGGCACTCGCGCCCTCAGGAGCGGAGGCGACGTTCGATATCTGAACTACTAGGTGGATGGGAAGGCGGGTAAGTGTCGTTGTCTTTTTTTATATCCTTTATAATTCTCGTTGTGAAATCCATTTCTAATTATTTTTCTTTGTAGCAGTGCCTCCAATACAGGGAACGCATTCTTCCGAGATACTACGGATGGTACCTCGTCACGCGATATCGACAGGGAAAGGGGGAACAATAGCATATATTCAACTCCCCCTGCAAGAGGCTCGCAACCCGCTCCTGGAAGCAACATACCTTTGCACGCGTACGGCTCCGGGCCGGGACCTCGGAACACCAATGTCTTTGGCCATCTCAATCCCAATTCTAGTCCGTACGCACCCGTACATGGACTCGGAGGCTCAAGCTCGGTACCATATGCATATCATGGTGACCAGCGTGACCATGCGTCTCGGCATGCGCCTTATCGCCATGGCCAGCACGAGCGGGAGCAGTTTCACATGCATACTGCGTCTGAAGCTCGGGGTCAGTTTTCAGACCGCTACCCCGACACACATTCCGTAAGCCGTGATCACAACCGTTTTCTTGCACCCGCGGGGTGGCTCTTACTAGATCCCGGTTCTATCCCTGGTCCCAGTAGTTCAGGTCCTAGGTCTGGACCTGATTCCAGTGCCTCTGGTCTTAGTGGTCCCCGGTCCCTCGCACAAGTACTAAATGACCTTCAGACACGTACTCCAGGCCCTAGCAGCTCTTCACACACCGACATGCACTCGATGCCTTGGATGCCTCGATGAAAAATTATCATTCCGAATTTTTCAGTACTCAGTTTCCGCCCCCCACTACAGGGCACGGCTGAGTGCGAACGGTCCAGCATCCCGCGATCTCCCTGTCCATTCTATGGTGGAAACATGCATCTCATCTGTCTCTATTTTCCCTCGCCATTTCCCGCTTTCTCGCAACTGGGTTCGCACTTGCCCGTGCCCTCATATTCATACTCAAATGGACTCGGAGCAGGTGTATCTATCTGCGTCCAGCAGCCCATTTCGCATTCATGTCATACACGTATCCGTGTCCTGGGTACACTCATGACCTCGGTAACCAACCCACATGGAGGCAAGAATTGCCGCACTCGCAACTCAGATGGTTTCTCCAATTTACATCGGCTAATCAGTAAATCCTAGCCCCATGCACACCCGCATCTATCGACTCTGACACGTTTCCCCCCTCAACCTGTCGTTCCTCCCTTGCCCATTCTCCGTTGTTCCTGTTCCCACTCGCGTTTTCGTTTGGCCCTTGTTGTCCACATCCGCTCTGCTCGCACCGCCATTGTATCGTATGTCGTTCCGTTGTTCCGTTCTGTTCTTCTCATTTGCAATAGTTCCATGTCCTCGCTCTCATGGCCCATCCAAGTAATAATAATAATCGTACTCGTGTTTAAGTTGTGTGTCTCACTGTTTTGTCGTACATGCATGCGTATGTTCTTCCCGTCTTCCTAGGCACAGTTCTAAATCATTAGTCATCCTTTCTTTTGTTATTGCAGGGTCGCTGTCTACTGTTAGTCAATACATACATACCAGAACATGCATATATACATTGATTTCTTTTTACCACTGTATCTCCTCACTATCCCACATGCATAAAATAAACTCCCCGATGCATCTTCTCGCGAGATTTAAAAAAAATTCACGTGCACTAGTACATCGATCCTGATGGCACCCTCGGGTACCTATCGGGGTGTCGCGCGTACGATATTTGAAGTGGACGGAAGCCAATGCGATGCAACACACTCAGCTATTATAATGCATTCTTCCGAATCCGAGACTGAGAGGAACACGACTTCGTATTAATCGCCGTGTCCTCGAAGCCTTAAACTTAGGTTGAGTTGCCTTGCCTTGCAGGGGTGGGAGTGGGTTGATGTATTCATATTAATACATTACGCCGAATGTATACTTGTAAGCCAAAAGAATAATGCTACCGGAACTAGTTGTATTCGTTTGCGCCAGCGCAGGAGCCTATAAGCAGACCTGTGACATGCGGAGGGGCGGGACATGGAGGTAGAGAGAGCTTCGAGATGATGGCTGCCATAGTGTCCAAAGGTGGTGGCGGGGGAAGTGTATGAAGATCATTGGCATGCCCGGGGGGTCGGCGCAGCATAAATTGAGCACGTGTCGGGGATCTGGGGAAAAAAACATGCAATCTATTACTTAAACGCGCTGCCTTTTTTTGGAACGAGGCCATCGACGTGTGAGGCGGAGGCATTATCGGCGCTAATTAGTGTGATGTAACGAAGGAGATTTGGTAATGGAATGGTTGAACTCACCGGGGTTTCAGTACCCTGTATTCGATTGTGCTTGATATTACCGTGGAGATGATTGGCATCCTCGTCTTGTAGAGTTGTCGGCGGATCTGTTGGCGTAAAGTTTCTAATTTGGGGTGCCAAGAACCATGTCAGCCCAGTCACCCGTAGAGGCTTGTCTTTGATGCGCAGCCAAAGAAACGGGGTCATTGAGCACTATACCATAATCTAACATCAAGGTCTAGACAATTGTCTTGGTGGCCTAAAAGGGATCCGAACTACACCAGCTGCAATAAATGCCATCCGAAAGGGAAAAAGTTCGGAGGAAAACAAAGGGATGTTCCTATCCAATTAACGAGATAACAATCGTGGCGCCATGTTAATTCGATGTAATTTCCAGGGAATAATAAATGACAAAAAATGTCTGACTGTACTTGCCTCGCTTACGGGAAATGACCGGTTTGGAGCGAGGGAAAAGAACCACTGATTCGTTTCCAGTCTTGCCGAATGATCTTTCACCCCCGCTGACCCTCGTCCCATGGTATAACGTAACCCATAAAACCATAAACCACATGTCCACGGAGCCAGGACGATTTCCGAATCCTGTTTACAATCAAATCAAATAGCCTTGCAATGTGACCCGCTTCTATCGGGGAAACGCTAATCAAATACCCTACCGGTACCACATAGATAAATCCAGCCAAGGAAAACGCGGAATAGGTTTTCCGGCACTCAATTCAATTGGCTGTTTTTTTTTTAAAAAAAAAAAAAAACAGAGTTCGCCGGACTGCTGGTAGAATTAACCCTCGAGAGGTAATTTACTGTTATTGCCAACAACGAGTACACATAGAAGGAGCGAAGGTACACCATTTAGCCATCACGGTCACGAAGACGCGGATAACTCTACCAACAACCGCGCAGAAACTCTGTTCAAATATCAAGCTTCCCCGTAGTATCGGTATCTCCGAGTCCTGATGATCGACGGAAGGTATTTACTGTAAAATAAAAATAAAAACCAAAGCCCATATAGTATAGTAATCATCGACACGAAAATAAGAAATACAGGGAGAGGCAGGCGCTTTAAAAGTATCCGGATCTGAGAAAAGGGTGAGGTTCATTTTTGAAGTTTCGCTGGCAGGCCTCGGCGGGATTTAGGATAGGTCCATTTAGCAACCCTGCCACTTAATAAGGCAATGCCGTTCAAGTGAAGAATAGGAACAAAGAATTGAGTCAGTCAGGAGTTGCCGTGTGCTACTTAGTTGATAATGATTAAACCCTGGTGTCGAGATTCGTCGCCAATGCCTGATGGTTTATCCCCCCTCTGTCATTTGACATTGCAACGAGTCAACGACCCCCTGGCCCTACCCGATCCGAACATTCTCCGATCAAAAGACTTCAAAAAACGTATTCATACCATACGGTGCATATGGCCAGCAGGTAGGTCGCCTAGCTATAGAGATTCAATAACAAAAGTGCTGCCATCGTTCACACCCGTTTTCAAATTGATCTAGTTTTTTCAAATCATATGGATTTTCAACTTCCTGCTAGTGTTGTAAATTCTGAGAATTAATAGGATGTGTAATAATTTACCTAGGGGGGGCTGTCGCCGAACCCCGTATTCGGAGTACTGATCTGGTAGAGCGATTCGAGAGCGCGATATAGGCGTGCCCAAACATTCAATGAACAAGCTGCGCCTGAATCCTGAGTTTGAATTGTCACGCAATCCCCCGGACGATCGTAAATCTTTCACGCACACTCACCACATCCCCAGATCCATTCGAAATGTTCGGGATGTCTGCGATGAAAAGCTACTGTGTGATTATATCTAAGAAATTCTTGCTCTCACTATACAGTGAACCGGAGATTTCCCTGAACTCTCGTGACTAGTGTGACCGGGGATTTTTCCTGAATTCTCGTGACTAGTGTGACCGGAGATTTTGGAAATACTTGGGAAAAGGCACCCCCTCAGACCTCCACTTTTAAGGGTGTGGATAGATGGTCGATATATGTGTTAATGCATCCTAAAAAAAACCGCGAAGTTATAGCTATCCTGTGTGAGCAACAAACAAAAAACCGCGCAAATTTTGATTAATGATAGTAGAGTCTATCGGACTTTCAACCGAGGATCACAAGAAACGAGTGTTACCTTGGCATCTACAATCCTTTTAATCACCCAAATTCATATATGGTACGAAAATGTATCTCTTGGATTTTTGCTCCTAGTGAGTGGAGGTGTCATTTCGAAGTGGATGCATGATGCTGCCAGCCTGTGGTTCTGATTAAGTTGGTATTCTTAATGTAGTTTTACACAAAATATTGTTGAGACATTTGGACTCACGGCACATAAGTACAAAAATTTAACAAAAACGCGCATCAAATAATCTATCTGCCACTCTTCTGGCTTTGTGCGACCCTCCGAGTCAAGCTCCTCAACCGTTCAGCATTCTGTCTCCTACGAGCAACATCCTGATCTATACTTGAATTCGTCTTGACGCCGGCAAGCGCACGAGGGGCGACAGTATAACTCCCCAAGTTCGACTGCGGGATAGTGACAGCGTTTTTGCGGACACGGCCGTTCTCGTTTTCTTGCCTCGCTCGAGCGAGGATGGCGTTGAGCCTCTCGGTCTGTCTCACAGGAGCATCTGGGTCTTGCTCTGGTGCGACGGGAATGTGGCGATCGCGCTGACAAAAACCAGTCAGGGCGAACACTACACAAAATGATATGGACATACGTATGATGCCGAACGCTTGATGATCGGGCGAGACCAAAGAGAAACAAGGGATATGGCCTGGCGCTGTATCGCCGAAGTGACTCGCTTGCACTTTGTGTAAAAAAGGACAACGCGGCCCAAGCCCGAGTCCTTCAGCGTGTTCGTGTCAATATACATTTTGGTCATAACATCAAAGAATGCATGTTGGATGTTGAGGGCAGGCAGAGATTTGTCGGGGAGAGGTTCAAGCCAACGCCGGACACCGTCGAAAAGATTGTTATCAATTATCGACTGTGCATATCCTTGCCTACGAGAGAAGTCAGAAATTATTCTCGAAGAGCAGCTATGAATATAATAAACTGACTTCTGAAGCACTTCCATGACCTGTGGCAACATCCTGAGTTTAGCGGTAGCAGGTAGACGTTCCTTGTTCGACGCCATGTCCTCTTCGGACGCCTGAATCATGGCATCCCGGAGTCTAGACACTTCATCATCGGCGTAACGATCCAGAACATCTTCCTCGGCGTCTTTCTTGCGTTTCTTGGGCCTCATTCCCTTCTTCGACTTGAGAATAGTCTCAAACTGAAGGTCCAATTGTGCCTTTCGGGCTGAAGAATCCTGTAAGTTATTGTGGCAGATATCTTTAGGCAGGTAACACACACCTTCCCGTGGTTCCATCTCTTCGATTTCTCTCTCCGTGTGCACCTTGCGCTTGCGCTTGCGCAAATGCGGTTCTTCAGCCAAACGCTTCCTCTTCTTCGGCTTCACTCGTTTCTCTTGCACATACTCATCTGCAGATTCACCTGAAGAATCCTCGTCATCTTGGCCAGTGAGGGGCAGGCGGCGAGACGTGAGCTCTAGATTCAAAAATTGTTCCATGTTCCACTACATCACGAAAGTTTGGCTGGTGTCATACCTTCTTCCTCTGAGAGTTCGGAATCGGATCCACCGAAGATATCTCGTTCAATATCTCTCTGTAACATACGTCAGCTGAGCGAATTTGCAACTCTGCGCAGACTTACATGGGACGCCATGGCTGTGGCAAAGAAAGTGTGTTGCCCTTTGTCACGGGTGTCACAACTTCAAAGTCTTGTCAAACCTAGAAACCTATGGCAGCATTTCCTCCAACACCAGGGACTGCCGCTTCGCAGTTTATCCAACCTGGTATGACATCCAGCGTAAAGGTTGTGGAATCGTAATCAGACACCATTTCCATACAGATGAAGAGGACTTTGATGAGGAGGCCATTCCAGCGTTCTCCAGACCAGCGCTACCTTCTGAGGACTTGTCTTCGTCTAAAATCAATAAGGGAAAGAGCCGTGAGCCGGAACAGCTCGCTCCTCCAGGTGGTGGTAATGGAGCAGGCCGTTCCTCGTCCCCACGGCTCTCAGGAAACATCGGGAGTGGAGGTGGAGCAGCAAAAGGTAATCGACGGACAGTGGGAGGTGTGCGTGTCGAAACGCGGTATGGCCATGGTTGTGCGTCTCATATAGTTGACGTTTATCAGGGAACTCAGGTATTCCGGAGCCGACACACTCGACGAGCCTGTCACCGCAACCATAGCAAGTGCTCCGGTGATCTATCGTTCCTTTCCATTGACCGTGCTTCCGCCAGGGCCGGGATCTCCTTTCTATATACTCCAAACTTGTACAAGTACTGTACCCCCGACGAACAGGCAGCGGTCGCGAGGTTCTTAGGTGCTCATGTGGTCTTTCGTGCGATCGTTGTTTTGCGTTTGCTGATGCATTGGACTCTGCCAGAGATTGGGACCTGTGGGGACCACTTGTTCTGTGTTTGCTTCTTGGTATTATGCTCAGCGTGAATGTTGGTGTTCTCCTTTTGTTCCATAAGGTCCACGCCTACATCAAATCATTTTCAGGCTCCACCAGATCAGTCATTAGGAGTGTTTACGGGAGTCGTCGTGATAGTGTCAGTAGGCTCTCTTGTCGTTACTATTCAAGCCAAAGTATGCTTTAGTTTTCTCTGCCCCCTGCGACTCCTGCTGATAAAACTTTTGCAGCTTCTCGGAGGCCGCGTGTAGGTCTGGCTGGCATCATTGAAACGCCCTGTTTTAATCTGTGCTTCAGTTCCTTCTTTCAAGCACTATGTGTTCTTGGATATTGCGTGGCACCCCTCGACATTGCTGCTCTCGTTGCCTGTTTCGTCAGCAAGCTCTGGATTCGCGCGCCGGTCGCCTTACTAGCCTGGGCATGGTGTTGTTGGGGTGAGCGGTCCTCTTCTATACAGCACTTCTCATCCAACCTGGACTGCAGCTTCTGTAAATTTTTTTGATGGGACAAAAATCGAGCAGCAGCGCATATTGCTAGCCGTCTATCCCCTTCTGTGGGTTCCAAGCTGTCTCGTTAGCACTCGCTCACTGATCGAGGCGCATCTAGGCTTTTCTATTTCATTCTTGCATGGATGATCTTGATCCAGTAACTAAATTTTTTTGGGAAAATCCACGAGACTATCAAACTTTGTCTCGCTTTAATTAATAGAGCCAGAAGCTGGAAATGCACTGGCATACTAGACAGCTATGAAGTTACGGCCACATAGTGTAAATTTGAGCAAAGTATTTAATCTCATAGCTCTTGATAGGTCATTTGTGCCTCAGCTTTTTCAAGATTTCGTAAAACTCCACCCTCGATAAGAAGCTCCCACCGCTGCACCTGGGCCCGTTCAAGTTCCTTAATGAGTCGCTCACGATGCTCCCTAGCCTTCGCCAATACCGCTGCCTTGCGTTCTACCTTTGTTTTACCGGATACAGGCAATCCCTCCACACTCGGAGCGGGAGACACCGAGTTTTGTCCGTTTGCAGCTGGAGTCGACGATCCTCGTTGTGAGGACGACCCAGAAGCAGTGGGAACCGTAGACAAGGACTGCGCATCTACAGATTGTGCTGCAAGCGCAGATATCCGATGAACAACAAACGCGTCGATGGATGGGAATAAGAGTAACGCACCGTCACCCAGATCAAGCTCTGTCCCTTCTCCCGTCCCAACACTTTGATCATATGAAGGCAGGTCGGATGGTCCTGTTGTACATTGAATCAAGGACTCGGAGGCACCGGATGGAAGGGCCTGGGTAACCAGGTCCTGACACTCCGTAGGTAAAGTTGAGGGAGTCCCACAAGCAGGAGAGAACGGGAAGATACTCTGGGTTGGCTGGTCCTCCTGCTGTTGGCTCGGGGTCAATGCGAGGTCGAGGACTAATTCTTGTATCCCCGAATCAATCGCAGGCGCTTGTAAATTTGGAATAGAAAACGTCGCAAGATCGTTATTAGAGTCTGCATCAGCTCCAAATATATGTTGCCAACTCATGTCGTCTCCCCCTATCACCGCATCGAGCTCATCGAAGGCCCCCCCAACGTCAAAGTCATGCTCCTTACCATAAGTGGTCTCGGCACCCGAAAAATCCGACCCAAGAGTCGCCATTAAGTCAAGTAAGTTATCGGGGGATGGAGTTGCTAAATCAGATGGTGAGGGCGAGGGCATATCGGTTAAGTTGGTGGAATCCACAATCGAGGAAGAGGGAAGCGAGGGGACTGAAGTCAACCATTCAACCATCCGTTGATAGTCCAAGCCACCACCTTGCCCGTCGACATCTGGAATAATTCCTTCATTTGTGATTTCCGTTGTCAACCCTTCAACTTGGCATGCCGGAATGGGCTCAACGACACGAACGGGTTGTATTTTCGGTTTCCGCTTCGATGAAGTCTTCGCGCTGCTGGCCGTGTTGCCACCCCTTGCCTTAGCAAACCCTCTCTCAAACAATCCTAAAAGTTCCCCAAGTATGTAACGGCCACGTTCCAACGAATGCGATGTGCCAGGGTGGAAATGACGAGTTCCGGAGGGAAATTGAGAACTATTTCTTTTGCGTTTCTTGCTTGTGGCAAGCGATGGACCAGATTGATTCGAACCGACATGAGAGACACGACGTGAAGAAGACTGTGAATTATTTGGAATGCTTGCGAGATACTCATGGGTAGCTTGTAATGTGGGTATAAGTTTAGGGTCATGTTTGATACATTGTAAGACGGTATTGACAGTGGGCTTGGAGAGAGGATGGGTCCCTTGAGGCGTCGTTGGAAGTTTCAGAGCACCGGCCACAGTTCCTGCCAATGCCATAAGCGCACTATTGACAGCATCCGCAGGACCTGGTTCGTCAATCACTATGGGATTGTCAGCGGATCCTGGTGTATTAAATCCAGGGGCGTGGTTTTCTCGAGGAGACGGGAGGGAGATCGTCGGAGGTCTAGAGGACGGCGGAGTTGCAGCAGGGTCGAAATGGGAGATGAGGCGTACCAGGTCGCGTAAGGTGCGATCCGTTCGTTCGGAATGTGGTAAAGGCGAAGGTATACTTGGCGTTGAACTCTCTGTTTCGTTCATGGCTTGACGGCGGCGCGCTTCCGCTTCCATTTTGGCGCGTTCTGCCGGAGGCCTCAGTAGGAGAATAGTGTTCCCACTGGGCAAGGCTGGTTTAAGGACTGGAAGTTTAGAAGAATGTCTTTGGGAACCAGGGAGTGCAATGGTCCCCACGTTTTTTGAAATAGCCCGTGCTGCAACAGCCTGCGCTGCAACAGCCTGCGCCACAACAGCTTGCGTTGCAGCAGCCTTCGCTGCAACAGCCTGAGCCGCAACACCCTGCGCCGCAACAGCTTGCGCCTCACCAGCCTGCGCCGCAACGGCCTGCTCTGCACCACCCTGCGCAGCAATGACATGCGCATCTTCCAGTCGCCACCCCGAACTCTGTGGCAAGGCGAGCGATGGTGACCTACCTCTGGTCGGAGAAGGCGGTGGGCTGCCGAATAAAGAGTCCATGTCGCTCATGGTCGTGTCTCTATAACTGCAAGGCCTGCGGTCGTCGTTGGCAGCGTCGAGGTGTGTGGAAAAAAAAGTGAGAAAGTGGCGGAGTTTGTTCTGCACTATCCGGCAGCACGGCGCTGACCGCGAATTCTTGGTATTGTTTCTTACCACAATATTTTTATTCAAGGACAAAGATATGGTATTTCTGAATATATCTCTAGCCTTTTATCCTTTGGATAAAATGTAGAGAGAGAGTACCTCATACGATCCACGAGAAGTAACTGCCTATGCTTTATTCTAAACTGTTTCCGTGGTGGACCCGGTTGGAGGTTCAAAATGTTATGTTTTTACTTCCCTCTTAGGTCGCTGGTCACCTCTTCATTCTATATGATCCATAGGAACCAAGCGGCCATGATTTGACTAGCAGCTCTCTATGTCCTATATGTCCATGTGTCTGCCAATATCTTTTTACGAAATTTAAGGTACCAGGGATTTCCTGTCAGATCTCTTATTCCGTTTCTTCTCCGAGATCACTGGATGGTGTCTATCTGCACATCTAGTTGTAGTACACACGTATTGCTTCTTATCCCCTTTTTCTAATCAACGTTCGTGCCATGAAAGATACTCTTCCTATCTCGACCATCAGCGTCCCAGATCCAAGACACCTGCCAGTGGATTTTAACAAGATAATTGAACAAGTTCTTCATCGTTATACTCCGGGCATCATTTTTGTTCAAGTCGTTCCTCTTGACGCTACTGTCATGAATATATACTCTCTGAAGTCTGATTCACCGGTCCTTCTCGCACATCAGCCATGCGATGCAGCTATGAATTTCCCAACTTGATTGCAAAGAGTTCTATGTGACCACTCACGTGCCACATATATTCTGACCAAGATTATGATTTATTATCCGACGATGATCACTGTCGGTCTCGACGGATAATTGTAGGACCTAATGTATTCCCTTGTCTGATCTTCTGAACTAAGCGGTCGTGCCATGAAACGTAGCCTATCTTTACGATACCATCAGCCTGTTTATCGGCAACGAAGTGATCAGAACTTTTAACTTAATCCACCTTCTGCTTGGCCAGTCCCGCGTCCCTCCCACACTTCGATTGATGTACATCCCATCGGCCTGTCACCGGTGAGAAATTTCTCCAGCTCTCCACAGACCGCAGCAATCTCAGGCACTTACGACCTCCAAATGCTACATGTGTATTGCAGTATATAGAACATGTAGGAAAACCATTCCGTGATCAATGCTCGTCGTGAATTTATTTCAGTTACTGATCGGAGGCACACGAGTGTTTGCATAACCAAAGAGATTTAAGATATTTGAAATATCTTGAAAGTTTGGTAGCTTATAAAATTAGGTACATATTTACTATAAATAAATGGAGTCAGGAAAATAGGAAACAACGGCCTAAGCTTGAGAACTTCAATATTAATTCTACGACAATTTCCACGCTCAGAAACCGGTCATAATGCAATTTACTTTTTCCTAAGTGCCTGATACAGGATTGTGGAATTTATACTAAGCCCCTGACATCAGACCTATAGGGAGTCTGGGAATCCGGTCCAAAATCCTTCGGCCTCGGGGGAAAAGTCTGTCAAAGCTCCAGAGTCTCGCGGATCAGCTCAGTCCAGGCGAGCAGACCCGTTTAAATTCTTCTAAGACCCCTCCCTAGGGTTATTTAGGGAGGATCGTCTGTTTATTAATGAGGTTAGTTATTTAAAAACCTACCTGATGTCCAAAATGAGTGTAGTGCGAATATCTTGAACCTGAACTCTTTACAGTAATAGTGCTTTCACTGTCGTGTACTGACCTTGCTGATGTAATTCAGGCGAGAAACACCCATGGGGATAGACGCTTATGTGCAACCCTTTTGCATTATATGAAGAAATATACAATTTTTGCGAGAGCCCATGTGTCAACCTTTTTTCCAACGTGCAGCGTTCGGGTGACAAGTACTAATCAAGCCGAGGGTGTTTGAACGACGAGCTTCGTGAGGTTCCGTAGAATCCGGTATGCCCACACGGACACGTGATGAAATGTGTTGATCTCGCAGCAGATGATGTGCGGCACAAGGTAGAGAGAAAGGTTTGGGTCATGTGTTCTTCTCGTCACTTGGTCTCGGGCACAAAGCAGCACGGGTGTGTGCTTGAAACTGTTCCTCGAACACCCTCGGCGTCACTGGATCAATTGACCAACCCCCTTCGGCCCTAGGCGTCCTTGTTATGCAACCATAGTGAGCTTGAGGGGCCAACAAACGGCCTGCATTTACCGATGAGATCTCTCAAGTGATGCTTTTGTAACCACCCGTATCGGCTACTGTAGTTGGTTTGATGTCAGGCACTCTTTGGCCAATCCAGGAATAGATAGAAGTCCCATACGTACCCACGGTACCCTCGTACTCGGTGGTTTATAAGAAGAGTGAGGATCGGCAAGAATTTTGCGTTTTTCCTTCCCCGGCGTCGTAGAATGTTCACAAAGAACAATCCAGTCACAGGCTTTACCCATCTTGCCGATGTGAGTCGTCAGTGCATCCCCCTTGTGTAAAGTTCCTCACATGCACCAAATCAGGTCATCCAACGTCCGAGGTGGCTGCAGCGTACGTACATCAATCTAGTGTTCCTTAACGCGTGTTTTCACCCCTTCCGTTCTAGAATGGGAATCCCTGAGGTGAATCTCTTGCAGCTGGTAATAATCTCTGGTGGTGCTCACTCCCCAACAGACACGGCAGCCTTCATTGGCTTATCGAGTGCATTGGCGAAGCGGTGAGTTACGTTTCGCACCGCTCGTAACATTGCGTATCGTACCCTATCCGACATGTCTTCCAGCTAGGTGTATATTTCTACGTGTACCTCGGTGTTGGCGCCAGCGCCGCCTACAACATCGGAAGTATAAATGGACTGGTAGGCTTAGGATGTAAGAGAACAGTCTGCATTATGGGCTTCAATAGTTATCAACATTCCATAGCATTACAGACCGTCGCTTTTGGATATGGTCTTGGTATAGTTGTAGCCGTAGCCATTGCAGGTCCTGCCTCTGGCGGACACTTCAATCCTTGCGTAACCATCGCTCACGCGGTCTGGCACGGATTTCCTTGGCGAAAGGTTCCACAGTGAGCTTGCTTGATTTTTCGTAGACTGCAGAAGTCCTTATGATTATTCTCCAAAGATTCATTATCGCCCAAATCCTCGGTGCATAGTAAGCCAGGCTTTTTAGCATCATGTTCCTCGAGAATTTAAGCCCTTGGTAGCATTGCTTGTCTCGTTATTTATGGCCAGGTGCGTATATCACTGGTGGTTCCTCCAGGTTCCGCTAATCGATGTATCGTCGATTAGTACCACACTACACTCAAGGTAACCCTACCATTTACCTATTTACACATTCAACTGAAAGGTTATCAGATGCTTGAGCAAACCCTACACACAAAGAACCTATATGACACTACCCAATTTACTCCCGCTGGCGTAGCGGGCATTTTCGCACTATACACTTCGCCGGGTGCAAACATGCGCGACGTCTTTATAAATGAATTCTTCGCGGTATGTGGCACTTCGCTCCAACATCTGGTCGTATCTTGATGTCTCACTGCTATCTCTCTGATAGGACTTCTTCCTGGCGTAGGCGGTCTAGTATTTTACTCGTGGTGTTCAACGCTGATACTGTCTTTCTTGCCCTCTCTCTCAGCCTCATCATTTGGTCGGTTTATACCTCGATCTAGGGTACTCCGCATTGACCGTGTTCCGCAGGGGAATCATTGATCCTACAAACTTCTTTGTCCCACCCGCTGCCGCCCCTTGGGTAGTAGGGTTTGCATAGTGAGCGCATCGCCATTTGTTGATTCCCGACAACCACTCATTGACAGGACCTTCTAGTTCCGCAATCATTTGGGCGTTCGCACCAGGGGCACGTGAGTGTCAAATGTTTATGGCGTTGTGCATCCTCCGTGTCTCCTTACCCGTGTCTTTCCCCTAGTTTCTGCGAATACGGCGCGTGACTTGGGGGGGTGAGTGTTTCAATGCTTAGGTGTTTTATGCCATGCTTGTCCTGTTGCTCACGCGCTAGGATGTGTATCCCAGCCGGCTCATGGCACTTACGATTTGGGGGAAAGCGGCATCTGGTGGCTCCTATGCCGCTCTCGCCGCGTTAACAAACATTCCTGCCACATTACTCGCCACGCTTTTCTACGAACTCGTCTTGGTCGACTCTAGCAGAGGTAACGAATTATCCTATCTCTTTTGATTTTATTAAAACAATACCCCCTCCCATTCAGTCATTCCGAGAGCACAGCAAGAATTTTTCAACGCACACGCTGCCCATGATAATCACAAGACTCTGGCAGCTGATTCAAGCCTTATTACTGGCTCGAACTCGTCGAACGAGAAGCAAGAATTCAAAGATATCAACCATGTAGCATGAGAAAATTTACGCGTTGATGTTCATGATGATTATTTTTTGACTGGCGATGATTGCGGATGCTGTTGTAATCATTAGGATATACATAGTGTAGCTACCTCTCACCTAACCTGTGTATACCAGTTTAGACGACGTATCTGGGTAGGAGGATTTCAAGTGTGCTCAGGGCTGGATGGTTTGTAAGTCCCTCCTGAGGATTTATCTCCTCAGGGGAAGTCTCGAAATAAACCTGTGCAAGCATAGTAATCACACTTCGGCACTTGGGCTTCTCCGGTATGAGGACACGAGGTGCGACCAAAGTGAGATAAACGCTCCTAGATGCCAAGCCTGTCGTTATTCAAATATCGTAAATCATTTTCTGGATGTACATATTCTGCTTAGACTACTGATATCAAAGTTTGCTCCCGAATGTGGTTTCTTGAGAAACTTGGACCACTCTAATAATAAAAAACGTTGGGTTCGAGAAGTTAAAGGCGATCAAAGCAGTGACGACATCGGACTCACAATTTTCCAGTGTTCCCTCCGGTAAACAATAGGTTCAGATACTCTGGGCACTTTTCGAGTCCTTCGACAATGTGGAATTTCCGCTTAATCTTGCCCTCACTAATCCAGCCTGCCATTTCTTGAATAGCTTCACCGAATCTGTCGACATAATCAAATCTAGACGAACCACCACGCTGTGAGTTGAAGAAAAGAGACATTAATTTATTAGTATTCCGACTCACACGATGAAACCTTCTATCTTGGCGCGCTGGGAAATCAAGTTGAGGTAACCTTGCAGTCCTCGCGGGGTCGTTTGGTCTTGGTGGGCAAGAGGGGGCACGAATGAGAGACAAAATTCGAACAAGAAGAGGTATACTACTTACTATATGCAGAAATGGCACCACAGAGTGCAATACGCGCGCCCTGTTTGAGGCGTCCCAGACAGAGATCCAGAGTCTCCCCTCCAACTGTTATGAACGACCAGTCAAACGGATGTGTGGTAAATCGGCAAAGCGACAATATGCACACCATTGTCAAAGTACACGTCCAGGTATCCGACGTGTGTCTTAAAGTCTGCCACGAACGATGGACTCTTGTAATTTAGGGCCTTGTCGACACCGAGCTCGTTTTCGAGCCACGCTATTTTGTCCTCGGAACCTGCGATGGCGATCACGCGGGCGCCCTTGATTTTGCCCAACTGGCAGACGATAGAGCCTACAGCGCCTGCAGCCCCAGAGACGACGAGTGTCTCGCCGGCCTTTAATTTCCCGACGTCGAAAAGACCCTAAGCGAGTAGATGAGGGGAGGAGATAAAATGATAGTTTGTGGAATTAGGTACAAAGTATGCTGTGAACCCTAGACCCGCCGGTGTTCTTCAACATGTGCCAGTGACCCAAAGAGAGATTAAACTCACCTGGAAACCCCAACGTAGACAGAAAGTCCAGTTCGTTAGTCCCTGGTGGCGCGCTGAGGAACCAATTGTTGGTGGAGGGAGTGGACGGGAAGGTAGGACGCACGAGATCTTCTTAACCTCTGTCTCCTTCATCAACGCATAGTCAGTCCATCCTTGCAAAACGGGCCATAAGTTGTCGCCGTGATTAGAACCCAAAGGGCACAGGGACACACACCAAACCTGCCGTGAACGGTGTCTCCCACATGAAACTTGCTCGCACCACCACCCTTGACGACCGTTCCCAAGCCTATTGCGCGCATGGTTTCGCCGATCTGGACGGGGGGCACGTAACTCCGGGCGTCGTTGAGCCACCCGCGCATGGCTGGGTCGAGCGACAGCCAGTCTACGCGAACGAGCACCTCGTCTGGAGCGAGCGCGTCTAGGATGGGAGCGTGTTTCACAGCAAAGGTGTTTGATGTGACTGCGCCTACGGGGCGCTCTGAAAGGACGATTTGCGTGGCTTGCGAAGGTACAGACATGGTGTGTGAACTTGACAGAAAGAAGTCAATAGCCCCGCATCAAGCCCGCGAAGCAGGCCGCCTAGCCGAGGAAAGGTTCAAAAAAAAAATTTAGAAAAAATAAAACAATTCCTGTAAAGTGGTCAGCATTCAACAACATATCCCGACAAAACGCTGAAATAAATAAACACTTACTCCCACCGTTGTACCAGCTCTCTCTTGTAAATGGTAAATGATTCTTCAGTTTTCAATCAACTTTTCCCACAATGCTCTATGAAAGTTAACCATTGTACATGAATTGTACATGAGCTCCAGGGCAAGAACAAGTACCTCAATGTGCAAAGATATTCTATGCATGCAGTGTAACAGAATGGCCTAGATAGCTAAAGATCTACCACCTAGTTTTGCACATGCGACAATAGAATTAGTGTAAGATTTTCACAAAAGTATGTTCTAGACTCTTTGTAATTATAAGAATAGGCTACCCCCAGTTTTTTACCCTTATTTACAAAAATTTATCGCGGTACACCGCGGTACACCACGTGACTTGTTGGGGGTTGGAAGCATGTCTCTATCACCCCCAAAGCCTCTGCCCGAAAAACCCAGTACTGGCCCTGCGGCAGCACGCGCCGCCGCACAGGATGCCCAAATTGCAGAACTTGTGGAACAAAACCAAACACTCGACTATACCCTCTCCACGTTACGTGACCAACTTCGAGAGGAGGTGGTTCGTGGCAAAAACGCTGTCAACCAGATTCGTGAAAGGTGGAAGGCTGAGCGACAAGAGTGGCGGGACGGATGCGACTCTCTTCAGGAAAGACATCGACTCGCCCACCTGCAGACACGCGTCGCGCTTGAACACGAGCGTGGGTACAGGATCGAGGATAGGGCTGCGTTGATCACAGAAAGAGCTGCCAGTCTGCTATATGAATACAAGATCACGCTCTTCCAGAAGAAAGAAACGGAACTGGAGGGTCAGGTGGCTGCATTGGAGGTATGTAAATTCTGTGTTGCACGTCCGGGTCTGGGACTTTATGTCTGTTATCATACAGGAGGAATTAGAAGCGCAGCGTGAAGAAATGGTCGCAAAGTCTACACGGCACGAGGCTGAAGTCGCCCAATTGGCCTTTCGCCTCGCGGATGCGGAGGCACGCCGATACCAAGACGCTGAACAATACGGACTTGTTTTCCAACAAAAGGAAGTACTGGACGTAGGTAAACTCATAATTGATGATGTCTCTTGCGCTAATCGCATATATTACAGACGGAACTGGTCGCCCTTCGAGCCTCTTCGATCTCGAGCGCAAAACAAATTGATCGCTTGAATTTGCAGATCGAGACGCTTCGCACGCAGATTTCCACGCTGGAGACCCGTAACAAGGAGCTTCAACATCAAGTAGACAAATGGCAGAGTCTTGAAGGCAAGGGTGAGAAGGAAGCTCAATCTCACCATACGCGCAGGATCGAACTTGAGGTTCGTGTAAAGGAACTGGAGATAAACCTCAGGGAAAGTCGAGCTATGACCAAGAAGATCGCGAAACTAGAGGTATTACCATCCTACTTTGTTTGATATTCCCATTTCAATCATCCTCTTTAGAGTTCACTCTTGGAGACCCAGGAACTGGCCGAGAAAAGACAACGTGATGTTTCCGAAGCACAGGCTGAAGCGGTGCGAGCACAGAAGCATGCCGTAAAGCTGGAACAACTAGTTGAGAAGCTTCAAGCGCAGCTTGATGACGAGAGGAATCAAAAGGTCCAATCGCGGAATTCCTCGCACCCGCCGAAAAAGGTAAATCATCCGTTCTGTGGATAAACAGGAAGCTAACAAGACATGTCCAGGTTGGACCGAGTAGTACTTCGGTTGTTCTCGAAGAACCGGAACAATCAAGTAACACTCGTTCCAAGCCTCGGTCCCGCAGCCGACAGCCTGCTCCTACACGCGTCGTCAAAACTCATGGGCAAGGAACAATTGTCGATGATTCTGGAGCTACATTTGAGCGTCCAAAACAACACGACGATGTTGTGAGCACCCAAGCAGGGGACGACGACGTGGTTGGCACAGAGGTGCCGCCACCCACGAAGAAACGCGATCGTCTCCAAGAACGGGACAGTGACGTCGAGGAGGTTCCACCGGTGGTGACGAGGAATCCAACCTCGAAACCACCCTCCAGAACGGGAAAGGCCAAAGAAACTGACGTTGAGGACGAAGGTAAAGAGGAGCGAAATAAGTGGTCAAGAAAGCCTGCAAGCACTGCCAGCGTCCAGAATCGATCAGAGATGGACAATGAAGAAGAGCAGCCTGCTAAAAAGAAGAAACGCAAGCTGACCGTCATAGGCGGTTCCAGCGTGTTCGGTGGCCCAGCAGGATTTACATGGAGTCAGGTGTGTAGCCCTTGTCTTTAATCTAAAAGACACACCCTGACGGGCCCGGCAGGATGATGGGGGAAACCTAGGTATTCCAAGTGTTTTATCTCCAGTCAAGGAGGGAGAGCCTGTTCCACCACGGTCTACATCTGCAAGTGGATGGAAGATGCGGTAATAAAGCGGTATACCTTTGCGTTATGCTATGTTACCTTTATAATTTGTGCCTCGCAACACCATATCGTAACGAACAATTTGTTTTATAATAACAAAAAGTTGAATGAATGAATGCTAGTGCAAAATATGTAGGCACATCATGAAACCCTCGTCCGTCGTAATAATCAACATTGACGACAGGGCGATTAAAGAGCCATTTTATCCTGGCCGCCACCTTATTCCTACTCAGAGGAAGGAATGTGCTCTGCCAACACCCAGCGTCGAGCGGAACGCCCTCGAGAATGCGGTAGCGTATGGTGGACAAGATGAAAAATGTAAACGCTGGATGTTTTGCCTTCTTAAAGCACGGAAAATAGGCGCCACGTTTGCAAGCTAGGTCACGTGGCGATTCACGATTAGAGACTTGACATCTTCAATGGAGAGCCTTCATGTGTTCCTGGAAAATGTAGCGGACCGTGTTAGAAACCCCCCTCCGTCCCTTCTGCAAATGGATCTTGGTGTTCGTAAAAAGGGCCAGAATCCGTTAATGGTAAGCTGGCTGTCCCTGCGGGACAATATTATTGAATTGAAGAGGGTTCCATAAGATACAATTTTTTGAATGGGATAGCAAAGGAACGGAAGAGCGCAGTTGGTGGCGACGTTTTGAGCTGGAGGTGCCTCGCTTGGCCGAAATGGGCTTCACACAAGCATGGCTACCTCCGCCGAACAAAGCAATGGTTAAAGTACGTTGACCAGCCATGTTTTTGAAGTACTTTCAAGTTATAGAGTCTTTTTAGGAAGGCCGTGGCTATGATGCATACGATCTAGTGAGCTAGAATAGATCGCTTGGAGCCTACCGATGCTAAACTACGTGTCCAGTGGGACTTGGGAGAATTTAATCAAAAAGAGGATAAGTCAACCCGCTGGGGAACCAAAGAGGAACTTTTACAGGCCTCCATTTCTGCCAAAAAACATGGCATTGGGATTATTATCGACGCCGTGCTTAATGTGATTCCCCAGGTTTTCAAGAAAACCATGCTATATTGACTAGCGCGTCATAAAAGCACAAATTAGGAGCCGACGAAACCCAAGTGTTTCCGGCAGTGGAAGTCGACCCCATGAATCGTAACGTGCCATTAGGGCCGGCAAAGGAAATCGAAGTGGGTCCTGTCACGCGTTGCTCGTTCTCTATTTAAATTATCCTTTAATGTAGGGGTGGACGGCGTTTAATTTCTCCGGACGTGGTAATAAAGTAAGCAATAACTGAACTTTGTGAACAGCATGTGACGTCGAGCAGTATAGTAAATTTAAATGGAGACAAGAACACTTTACTGGTGTGTTAATAAATATATTGATGAGTGACTACTTACTGCAGCAGGTGTCGACTGGGATCATCGTACACAAGCACGTGGTATTTTTCGCATCGTTGGGAAGGGAAGGAAAGGCTGGTCCAAAAGGGTAGATGACGAATTAGGAAATTATGATTTTCTCCTCGGTAAGAAGACGCGGTCTGCATTCGAATCTGAATTCCTAACTTGTTTTTCTCTTTGAGGTATTGACGTACGTTGTATACATTTACCAAATATCCACGAGTAGACACGTTCTGTGTTGTTAGATCGATCATCGACACCTAGATGTACGGAAGGACTTGAAGTCGTGGGGTTCGTGGGTATTAAAGGTATTTCTTTATCTCATTAAAAGTTGCATCAACCACTATTTCTACCAGACGGTTGGTTCTAACGGATTCCGCCTGGATGCTATCAAGCACATGGACCGCAAATTTCTTCTAGAATTCGTCATTAATTGCTCTGACGTCCTCCTATTAGATCTAATCCCCCCTTACAGATACGTTACGCCAAAGAGCGTGGACATCATAATCTATTTGTCGTTGCAGAATGTTGGTCTGCTAAGTGAGACCAACGACATATTTCTTTGAGTCGTTTTAGTGATCTTTTTTGGGCTGTTCCTAATATAGCTACAAAAAGATCGAGTCTTACATTCGTGCACTGCATGGCCAGGTCTGCTATTGACCTGTTTCCACAGTGGTTGTTTTAATGACGCCGCAGGCCTCGTTTTTTGACGTCCCTCTACATCATAATTTTCATCAAGCAAGCCAAGCAGGCTCACAGTATGATCTCCGCCGAATATCAAGCAAGCCAAGCAGGCTCAC
>QFEC01006467.1:0-22363 GCA_003316585.1 Gomphus bonarii
TTATCAGCTCGCTAAATATTGGAGTATCTTATTGTTGTGAACTTGTCAATAGCGTCGCCCTCACACCCTGGTTCTACTTCAACAGCTCAGACTACTCCAGAACTGTGAGGGCAACTTATGTGAGTACTGATCTTGGTAACTGCTGGGAGCTAAGACAGCAGAATATCACCCAGCCCTGCCCTTCTACCCTAGGCCTGACCCAGGGACTCTACCCCCAAGCCTACCCACAGATGCAACCAGACACCAATAAGGGGGTCCAAAAGTAAGTGTATTATAGAAAATGGGAACTAAGTACAATGGACAGCATACCTGATAAGGGGGTCTGAAAGAGAATAAGGTGAGGACCCCTTACATAAGCAGCCAACTATATAGTAAGTGACTGTGACATGAGTAAGTCATGTCACAGTCAGTGAAACAAGGATAAGTAAGGACTAAACCAAAGAATCAATGGGGGGAGAGGAAGGTAGAAATTAGAAGATATATAGGGAAAAGAATAGACCTTAGTGGGCAGGAGACTGTCCCTGACAAGAACTCCTCCAGACATGTTAGATGAAAAGAGTAACCAAACCAGGATTTGAACCCAGGGCTATAGCATATATAGCTATGGTGTTAACTACTACACCATCTAGTCCACTTGGGTAACCTTTCAGGTTGACTCATTGGATGAAGACAAATGTTTCATATATGATGAGTACAGAGCCCTACTTAGTTATCAGATTTGTCAATACTACTCATGGAGCTCTGTATGTAAATTGTCTTATCTTTGAAGACTTTTTTACTTAGAGGTTGTCAGGGGATGACTCATTTCAAGCCCCAAGCTGAAATGAACATAGCTTAGCTGGAAATGCATCGAACAACCTGAGGTTTTTGGCAAGACTTTCTGAACCTTTGGCACCTTCAGGCCCACTAAACAGCTCGGCACTTACCCACAAAGTTCCCAAGCTGTGAGCCAAGATCTAAGGTAGGAAGCTGAGGAATGAGGAGGGCTGAGAAGGGATCCACTCAACTGGAGGCCAAGTCACTTAAGCTGAGGAAAGGTACCTCAGTTCAGGTCCAGATCTATAAGGGCTAGGTGCCCAAACCTCAGTTCAGGTCCTGAGGGATCAGCTCCAGAGACACCTGGTATTTATAGAACCGGTGTGCATACCTTTGGGCCCAAGAGAAGGGTAAGGTATGCTGAGGAAATTGGTATATAGATCAAATGGCTCACTAGCAAGGGACCCTAAGCTTTCCTCTTAGGATTTCCCCCTTGCTAGCACTGTGTGACAAAGATAAGTGCAACAGGGGTTGCCCTTACAAAGGTTGAATAGTATGTGGATTAGACAATCCAACAAGATATGACATCCTCTACAGGAAGGATCATATTTAGGGTTTCAGATGAATGTGATGAATTGACCAAGAAATGATGATTTGAAAATCAGCTCAAAATGAGAATGGAAACATGAGGTTAGCAAGGTCAAGTGCAAATGACAACAACTGGGTCTTGGATTCAGACTTGTTAATATTGTTAATAATTCAGATATTCCTTTAGACTTATGTCAGGTGAGTGTTACCAGCTTTGGCAGGTAATAACTTTTCATGACCGCTAAATTTGTATTGACTTTGACTAGTATCAGGTATGTCATGGCGCCCTTCCTCATGAGGAAATCCCGATCATTGTTCAATATTTGAGTTCCGTGAAAAAAGCAAATGATATATCAGATATGGTTGCGATTGATCACTCGGTTGTGCAATCAGCCTCTCCACAGCCTTCTGCCTCCACAGCCTTGGTCCGTAATGATCAGAAGGAGACGGCGCAGCTAGAATAGAGTTTGAGTAATAGAATGGCAACAAGTATTATAATTAAGGGCTCGTAGTTATTAGCAGATGTTAAAAAGTCATCGGGAATTATTAACGGACATGCATGGAAATGACAAGTCATCAGATTAGTTACCTTGGACGTTCCAGCCTTGACGCTCATGACCAGGCTTCCATTACTACTTGTATCCTCACCTATGATATCTTTATATGTATCGTCCAAAATATCTCAAAGGTGGTAGCGATAAGCTGGTCACGAGTCTAGTCGCAAGTCCAACACGTCCACCTATGGTTCATATAGAACGAGATCCACGCGTTTCGTCAGATTGTGCTAAGGACGGAGGGTAATCGCCAATCAAGCCAAGTCCTTGTGAAATCGGGATGATAGTATAGTATGATCATACTTCCAACATCCATCGGTAACCGTCCTTCCTATGCCTGTGACAATATCGAATCATTAGCGAGATTCGATACTTGTATAAAAACTGAACCACCTTTCTCCATGAAACCTAAGCTCTGTCGATATGCCGTTTGGGATACTGGAACCAAAGGAGCTTCAGGACGTGCCAGGAACTTGTCTGTTCTCTGATGACCCTAATCAAAAAGCTCTAGAGCTCTACAAAGGCCAAGAAGTGAGCTTGTTAAAGCATGGGAAAGGAAAATGTGCGTGGTTCAGCCTTGAACCTGAGTAGCCTACTAAGATAGGTGATACCTTCCCCTTCAGATTCTGACATTATCCTTGTTCCACAACCTTCGGATGACTTGTAGCTACCCAGTTTATCAAGCCTCCTCGTTGTTTAGTAACCACTCGGCAGGAATGATCCGTTAAACTGGCCGAGTTGGAAGAAGCATACAACGTACTTCACCCTTCTCTATGGTAGTGTTCTTTCGGGTGCTCTAGGACCACTGTGAGGTTTTAATTTCCTCTTTAGAATATGTCATCTCAAATCCATTCAAGAGTTACTGCTGATACTCTCGGCCTTGCTGTTGAATTTCATGTGTCCATCCAGGGAATTTCAAGAGCCTTAGGGACGGCCCTCATAGCCACCATGGCTGTAGCTACCTTGGTATGGAGTATCTTTGCTCCAACATGGGGGAAGAGACCATTGTATTTAATGAGCACTTTGATTATGCTCGCTGGATGCATTGTCTCTGGAGAAGGTTTCTAAACAATCTCTGCCTATCACGTCCGACCTCACCGTTTGTTTGACAGCTAAAACATACAGCGTTCTTCTCGGTAAGCCTTGATTTTTTGTTCCGATACACCTTCACGCCCATGTATTTCAGGTGGTCGAATACTTCAAGGAATTGGGCAGGCTGTACCCCAATTTCTGGTCGGTAGCTCCTTGGCTGATATCTATTTCCTCCACGAAAGGGGGGTTCCTGTAACGTACGTAACCATTTCTAATTATCATATTGGCGACTCACTGGCAAAGGATTTCAGCCTTTGGAACCTTGCCTTGATAAATGGCGTCAACATCACTTGTAAGCCTAATCCCAGCGATCCAATATCTTGTTTTGCATGTTGCATATCGCAGCTCCGATTGCTGGTCAAGTTCTTCAGCATTTCGGTTTTCGATGGTGTTTTCGTATATTTTCGATCGCAACCTTTTCTCTGTGTGAGTTCCATGCTTCCATCACCCCTCCTTCTTCAAGTCCATGATTACAGCTTTTCTGTAGTCATTCTTCAGGTTTTCTTTTTGCCCGAAACTATCTATATGCGTAAATCCGTTTCAAAGATACAGCGCACCGAGTCTGCCATAGGGCGAGAAAAAGATGAGGCAACAAATAAAGTCAACGCTAAGACCTCAGTCGAGACTGTGGAAGAGGGCCCTCCTCCATCAATGATGAGCTATGTCAAGTCTTTGAAAGTTATTTCAGGCAGACACAGTATAGGCGAAAGTCCTTGGTCGCTCATCTGGAAACCATTCAAGCTACTTGCCAGCCCCACTATCCTGGTATGCATCGTTGTCTAACACTGCATCAGACGTCAACTCCAATTATTTTCCTCCAGTGGGCCATGATCGTCTTCGGTACATCGATCACATGTGAGATGTTCGGACATCTCAACGAGCGAATTACAGCTAATATAGCACCTAGGGCTTATTTTCATTGCAGCGGCTGTTGCACAGCTTTTCTCTGCACAACGTACGTCTTCATTATATTCACGTTATTGGAATCTTCCGATTTTTAACAACATATGAAGCATACATCTTCACGACGTCCCAAATAGGGTGAATTTATTTCAAATCACACCAACGGGAAACTGATTCACTCTGCCAGTTTAACCTATATTTCACCGTTCATTTTTAGCTCTATGGCAGCCGTTCTGTGCGGCCCTCTCACCGATTATGTGACAAGGAGGATGTCGAGGGCGAACAATGGCATATTTGAACCGGGTGAGCCCATCTCTTGTTGCTTGAATTACTTTCTTCGCTGTTTCCATGAGGCTGATGGAGAATCCTGTCTTCAGAATTCAAGTTGCCTTTGGTCGGATTCTATGCAGGTGAGTACTTTGATCCTTGATGGTGATTTTCTATCAGACTTTGTATATTCCTAGTATTTGGGGGTATGGGGGTACGCACAAACCGACAACAATTTCATAAACATGCTCAACAGCTGACGCTGCCAACAGTTCTTTGGTTGGGCGATTAGCGCAAACCAAGCAGATCCTTGGATCGTCCCTGTAATGTTTTTTGGGATTTTAAATTTCGGCACTATTGTAAGGTTTCTTGATAATCGATTTTGTTTAGACACTTCGATTAACATGTCCGGCTATAAGATAGCATCCAGCACTGCGATTAGTTACGTGGTGAGAATTAACCCCTTTTTTTAAATAAGAAAAAGATCAAAGATCTTAGGGATCCTATTTGACACCTTTTTTTTGTGTGAATAGATAGAATGTCACAGTACTTCTGTTGATGCTGCTTTGGGTGCTCTCATATTCGGGAGAGTGAGTATCCAAATTACCACCTTTCAGGAGGCATCTTATGTCATATTCTTCCCTTTAGAATGTGTTTGCTGCCATCGTTACTTCGTTCGTCAACGAGTAAGTGTTTCATTATATTTCAACTAAAAATGTTAGTGACCATACTGTAATTAATATATAGCTGGATCAGCTCAAAGGGCGTTCTCTCCACGTTTTCGACAGTAGGTGGCCTTGTTCTCTTATGCAGTGCCTTTACGATCCCTATGTATATATACGGGAAGCGGTGAGTCCTCTCTGATGGTGGAAAGATGATATGTTGACTCATCCACCTATCTTATAGGGCGCGTTCACTCATACACCGCAAATATCACATTGGAGACATTGGAGTCAGGGAGCCAACCTCATGATAGTACCATAATCATCAGTAGCTACCGTTCATTGAGGTAGATTATCAAATTGATGTGCGAGGAGCGAGTGCTGTTCCCGAGATAAATGACATGTTGCTCAAACATCCAGCGACAGTGGAAAGTAAGTACGTCGGAAAATCGTGACCAAAAGGTTTACTTGCTCTGCATTCATTAGGACACAACCTGGCTAGCGAAATTCCTCCGTGAAGATTTATGATTCTTATCTACATCTGACGTAGTGTCTTCAGTGTGCTTCAATCGCTAGCTTACGCAAGTAGGGGCCAAGTCGCATTGTGCGACAGGGAATGTTTCGATGCCTCATGTCGCAAATCGCAGAGTATCACAGGGGGAGATTTTCCCATATTAGATGGATACAGACAGTAATATAATCCTTGAGTAGCTTGATAGCGAGGTGTTTTCCTTTCACATTCGCGAGATATATACCTGCCCCCGGCTTGCCCGAGCCTCAACGCTCTAGTGGCTTCTTTGGCAGTATGAACGTTGTCAATCACATCAATCACATGAAAACTATTTGACCTCTTTTCAATAGATATATGCTTGGGGGAGCCCTGTAAATCTATAACGGACATCTTCCGACTTCTGAAGGAAACACTCAAACACTTGGATTAAGTCATTACGAGGGTTGGACTGCTTCTCCTCGTGACATTGAATAAAGAAACAGTGGTTTCGGGCGGCACGATATGTATTACAGGTCAGAGGTCCGGACCTCATTGTACGTCACTCCTTTCTTTCAATGTGATGTAGAACTTCGGGGTTGTGCGCTACTTGCTTGCCCTTCTGGGAAGAAGGGAGTCGTTTAAGCATTTGAAGACGAGAGCAACCACAAAGGCGTATATACCTGGGTCGTAAAGACGACTTTTGGAGGATTTTTGATTGAAATTTGAACATCTTTGATCTTTTCGACCGGGTCAGTTGTGCTATTTGTGAATATGGCCTCAACCTGCGCGATTAACAAGTCAGCGTTTAACGAACAAGACGTGGAAGGTCGTGCATGCCTCTCCTTCTCTGATGCCTCCTCGGAACGGAGTTTGGACTGAGTCTCCTGCGTGGATGGGAATGCCATCCTTGTCTTGCACCTCATCCTACAAACTCAGTAAACATATTGCCACAAACTTGATACCACTGTTACCTTTGAGTCTGTCATGGTGTACTTTCGACGTGAAGAGGCCTTGAAAAAGACTTTGGGGTACAACGGTCATTAAGTTCTTCCGTATGTCAGACAACTGCACACAGGGTTGCGTCAGAGTTTGTCACACTGCAAACTTATCACTGCGACAACGCTTTTCCCTGGGTGTTGTTTGGGGCCAGGGAGCACTTTAACAAGCATGTGCACATATCGGATTCCAATTAGGGCCCATTAAGTTGGTTCAGCAAGAGATTACTAATAAGGCAGGACTGCAACTTGCACTTGTACTATTATCACAAGAGAATGATATACATACTGTGATATGAATATATTCTGGTGAAGGGAATGATCATGCGTATATAGCACAAGCATAGCTTACGATCCATACTTCACCACATCGTCAAACAAACCGCGCAGCGGCCGTATCTGCTCATCATGTCCGCTCGACGAACACCGTCTACAACGTCTCTTTCAAAGTATGCTAAAGGTGCCGCTGAGGAGGGTCTTTCAAACCGATCTCTTGACTTCTGTAATGCTTTCTGGGGGATTGCCGATGGCGGCTATGATGTCCTATTAACCAGAATACGCGGAGCTACAAGGACTACAGAGGAGCTCCGAGCTTTTTGGAAGGAAAGGTATTCATTGGGAATAACAATTCTAACCTCTTTTATTGACATAATTTCAGGGCTGCAATAGAGGATGACTATGCAAAGAGACTGTCTAAGTTGGCCAAACAACCTCTGGGGCGAGATGAGATAGGGTCTGCTCATTTCTGTATAACCTTTCTCTCTCTCATCCTATTATCACAGCGAATTGAGAAATTCTATTGACACTTTACGACTGGAGACAGATCGGCAAGCGGTTTCGCATGCCAACCTTGCACAACTCATGCGAAAAGATCTCGAACAACCAATAGTGGACCTGCTATCTAAGCAAGCACAGTTTAAGAAAGTGGTAAGAAAATGGTTTTACACATGGAATTCGTTCTCATGACAGCTATAGGTTCAAACTCCCGTTGAAAAATCCTATAAAGCCAAGCAGACTCAGGAAAGTTATGTGAAGAAAGCTCGTCAGAAGTATGAGGAGAACTGCGTTCAGATCAATTCATACACTGCACAGTCTAGTCTCGTGCAGGGTAGAGATCTGGAGAGAATCCAATTTAGGCTGGACAAGGCCAAGCAAACAGTTCAAGCGAACGAACGCGAATTCAGTCAGTTTGCCCGCGCCTTGGCCGATACGACAAGCCGCTGGGAAAAGGAATGGAAGGTATTTTGCGATCATTGCCAAGATATGGAAGAGGAAAGGATTGAATTCATCAAAGATAACATGTGGGGTTATGCTAATGCCGTTTCGACCGTATGCGTCGCTGACGATGAAGTGAGTTGCCTGTAATATTGTAATATGTTTCCTCTAACGTCTCGTAGTCGTGTGAAAAACTTCGAGTAGCATTGGAGCAAGTGGAGCCAGAAAAAGATGTGGAAAACTTTGTCCGAGATTACAGTACGGGTCCTCAAATTCCGGATCCTCCCGCTTTCGTCGATTATAACACTCTTCAGGCTGGCCAACAACCATCGCGACCTGCATGGCGGCAGGCTAGTTTTGCGCGATCAACTACTCGTCCAGTTGTGCCTTTGAAACTCCCATCTCCAGCAGAAGAAGAAACCATCGGTCCAGGAAAAGCAGGCATCGGTGCTAATGGTGGCGGTGTACGCTCCGAGAATGGCGTTAATAGTCGTCCTAGTTCTGCTGCAGCCAGCAGAGCTGCGTCTGCGACTGCCAATGGGATATCATCGACAAATTCAAGCTCGCCTGTACGCAGTGGACAGGGGCCCTCTCCGGTACTGAGCAGTGGGCCTACATCGAGCCAACAAGCAGCAACCAAGCAAGGGCCAATTGCTACGGCTTCTCAGACTGGACCCGCATCGAGTCAGCAGCAAGGGCAGTCATCTATTGGTTCCCAGACTACACCATCGCAGCCCCCCGTTGTGCCTCATGATCTCGCAAGGATTTCCTCGCCCTCTTATCGCGCCCCCCAAGTCCAGGACCCACACGCGGAACCGATTGACCCACGCGCAGATACAATGCTCAAAGTTGGTCCCAACGCCTATCGGGTTAATCTAGGTGATGACCCACAACAGAACCGTATATCCATCAGCGGGTCTGTCAGTAGTAATGTTGGAGAGCAGGATGACCCATTGGCTAAGCAAGAAAAGCTGTTGCGTGACGCTTCGAAGGGAAGCGTTCGGAGAGGCGATGATCGTTCCACGAATGCTGCTATCCGTCAGCCCCCAGGTGGGGTTTCTTCATCAGCACCAGTTGCGTCAGGGTCAGGATCGTCTGGGCCTAGCAGTAGTATACCACAAGCTGGAGGTAAAAGTTACCAAGCGTCAGCTCAGTCCGTGGTTGGCGGACCTCCTCCCCCCGCAGCACGTGCTTCGTCTCCCAAACCGCCTACAGCCTCCTACATGATTCCGCCACGAAGTAGATCAACATCACCTCTTCCAGTGGAGGAGGTTCTCTCAACATACCAGCAACATTTCCCAGGTGAACATAGATCGCTCAGCATTAGTCGTCAAAACAGTGTGAATGGAGCTCCTCCTGGTCGCGACCAAAACGCGGTAGGAGCGTCTGGCTCTGGTTCCATGGCCCGGCCTGTTAGTCCTGCCCGAGAAGGTCACGTCGGGATCGGCGCTCATGGTGGTAGCCGTAGCTCTAGTCCTCAGCCGATGCCTAGGCCGGTAACTCCAGCTTCTAATCCCCCGGCTCAGCCCCAGCAACATCAACGGCTCAGCTACCCTGCTCCTCCCATGCAGCAAGGACCTCTGCGTGCGAATAGCCCACTAGGCATTGCAATCGATGCAGCTGGCCGCGTAGCAGAAGATACATTACGAGACCATATGTACGTTCAACAGCACCAGAACCGGCAACAGGAAGCCCAACGGCCTACAAGTTATTACGGCGGACCTCCACCACCAGGACCTCCACCCCAACTACCCTATGACGGGGTGGGAAACATATATGGCCAGGGTCCACCGCATCGGCAGTACCAACAGCCGCCCCCTCCCCAGGCACCTCCCCAACCACAAGCCCCTACGTTCTATAATTCACACTCACCACAAAACCCGTTACGACAGGGTGGGGCAGCTCCGCTGTACAATTCCTATTCGCCTATGTCATCACAGCCAGTGGGACAGCCATCCACAGGCGTGCCGTTAGGCCAGTCGCCATATCCACCCCATCAACCCCCTCAACAACAGCATCCCCAGTATGGATACACCGATCCTCAGCACCACTCGCGACCATCCTATAATTACAACCTTGCGCAACCGCCCCTTAATGGCTATCAACAAGGTGTTCGTCCAGGTGATGTTGGTCCCGTCCAAGCTTATGGGCAGCAGCCACAACGGAGTTATCGAGAACCTAGTCCGGCCCCCGTGAAGCGTTCGCCGTCTCCCGCCGCTCTAATCCATCCTCCAACTGGTCAATACACAGAGGACGGACAAGGCGTATTGTTTTATGGCGAGTTATTACTCTCCCCTTAGCCCGTGCCTAGCCCGTGTTGATTGATCGAACCTTTTAACTCTTCCCAGTGAAAGCTCTCTATGATTACCAAGCCACTATTGACGAAGAGTTTGATTTCCAAGCTGGCGATGTCATTGCAGTAACAGCTACACCAGAAGACGGTTGGTGGAGCGGAATGCTCCTGGATGAAATGAGAAGGATCCCAGGAAAAACTATCTTCCCCAGCAACTTCGTCTCGTTGTTTTGAATTCTTCGATTCTGTAATGTCACCCATGGACCACATCTATACCTTTGATCTACTAGGAAACGTCATGGGTCACGAGTCAGATGCTCACTTCTTTTAAACAACTTTTGTTGTTTGTAGTAGTCTATGCAAACATTCAATATAAAAAGTTTGTCGCGTATGATAGAGTGCAGCGGTTGTGGCTGCCAGCAAGGATATTAGATTTATACATATACCTAAAACTGGCCCATTCGCTGCTGCATTTTCTCTTTGACGGTCTGATATGCGCTCATTAACGTCTGCTCATTGATAACGATTTCAGTTGTGTCTGCCTTCGGTCGACTGACACGAGAAGCGATGGTTGTTGCATCTGTTTCAACGATGATTCTAAACGATCTCCGCTGTTGAGCAACGGTAAATCAAAATCCTGTAGAGACGTACCCATCGTCTATTGTCTCATCCAAGCAGAGTAATACCAAATCAAGGTTTTCCAGCAAAGCTCGCTTCTCCACTTGATTTCGTAACAGCATGGATAGTGCATCGGAAAAGGCTACGAGAGCGGCGTGGAGCATTAATTCATTCTCGGATGTTGGACCAATGATATAGAAGATAATATCGAGTGAATGCTTGTACATTGCAAGATGGTTATCGTATATTATGATATCCCCTACGTGTAAAAACGTCAAACAATGTTAATGCTCCAGTTCATGCTGCAAGGGATTAGCTTGCTCACCGCCTGCCTTTTTCGTCTTCTCCCATAGCCCCTTTTCAAACGCACGTTGTTCCTTCAGCGATGACAAAGCCTTGTTATCCAGCAGGGGCTGGTTTTTGGGTCGGTAGTACTTGGCTAACACACGACCACCGTCTGAATCCAAAATAAGAAACGTCGAAATGGAGTAGAGCGATAGGTTCGGCTGAATACAGAAAGGTGACAATGAGGCAAGGACCACTCGGGATAATAGACTTACCATGCTGTTGGCCAAATACGAGGTATTGGCGTTCTATGTCACCATAAGTGTACACAGAACCACAAGTTTTTGTGGTATTTATTATATAGTCGGCTTTTTGTCTTCCGCCTCCTCTACCTCTGTCGGAGGTGTGGTACCACCATCTGCTACAATCTCTATATGATTGTTCGCTCTCCAATCCAGAAAAACAATCGACAACACGATCTTCCACTCCCAACGGCAGCTATGAGTTGTTCGGAGTACTCTAATCTTCCTCATCTCGAGCTTGAGCGCATGAAAAGCTCTTATAGCAATATGAGTTACACCAGCCGGTTGATTATGACTTTGGGTTATCTTTTTCAAACCGCAGAGACAATCGACACGAATGCTATAATTGCTAGGAAAAACTCGGAGATGAGGCAAACATGATCTTAAACCTTAAGAGTTGCATATCAGCTGCAACCAAAGCCCATCAACAACTAGAAGGAATATGAGGTGTGCTGAAACAGCTTGTGCGCCAGTGAAGCGAAGACGGTGCTGAAGAGAGATTTGCAATGTTTGTGTCCATCATTAAGGTTTCAAATAAGGTCGCGACTCAGACGCTACCGTACTTGTCCCGGGATCTGGACTAGCTTGGGAAATATCCAGTATAGGCGTGAACTCATTCAATCGCTCGCATCTCTACTCATTTATATGATGACAGGTTTTCACCCTACATCAAATGAACTCTCCCCACATATGAATTTTGTTTTCCGGATTTTGTTTTAACAAGGCCCGTCCACTTCAGCAGGTTGGGCACCTCTTCGGCCACTGTTCTCTTACCAACGCACTAATATATCTCTAGCCTCGATGAAGGCATCAATCCTACTAGTTCCTTAGGTTTAGTGGCTCATAAAGAAAGCAGGAGACCATCTCCTCAGAATATATTTTGACAATACTGCAGGGATGCGTCGGATATATGAATCTGAATTCTGGACGGTCATCAAAGGATAGCTCGGCCTCTAGATCTTTCCTAGGTCCACTCATGTCGCGTTTTCCTTTGACTTTCCTCATTATATATGTAGAGTGCAAAGGCACCAGGAAAGAAAACCCTTGGCCTTAAAACCTACATAGCACCTGGTTCCTGAACGGACAAATGTATTCGAATATTTCCTTTTTTTAAGATTTTTAAAAATTACATTCGAATGTGAGTCGCCTAGTCACAGGGAGTGTAAGCATCAACGTACAGTCCTGATTCTGCGTTATGTGTATGACTTTGTAGCACTGATTTGTATTAAACTGACTTGCCCGATCAATGCCTTACTAGTTGTCCATTTTTATTTTTTCACGAGGCCATACAAAATAATTAGCGACTATTTTCTTCCCATCATTCCTACGGCTACATGTCATGCAGGAATGCCACGCGTCCGCTCAAATCAACAGCACTTCACTCACGGTGTCTGAGTTCTGGATCTCCCAGTGTAAATAGGAAGGTTCCTTGCAGAAATGTACCCGTTCTACACATTCCCCGTGCATCAATTTTCCGTTTCTCAGCATCTAATACCAGCAAACCAGTGCTTAATCTTGACTGGACCATACGCCAAGGCGACAGCTGGGCTATCGTCGGAAATGCAGGGGAAGCAAAATTGACTCTGCTAGAGGTGTGTTGTCGAGTCCTTGCCCTGGCCAATCTGCTAAAGCACTATTCTGTTTTGTCTGCAGACTTTGAAAGGGCAGTCACGGATTATACCACCTCCTCCAAATGGCGTGTGGCCCTTTCTTTTCAAACAAGATCTTGACATGGTAGAACATGTACGCAGTGTTTCCTTTGCCCAACGACCTCGTGCAGCAACTGGTGGTGGATTCTATGACTTCAGCGCAAGATACGGTGCTGTCCGTGAAGAGGATAGAGTCACACTTTGGCAGTATCTTGTGGAAAGCGTCGACTCAGAGGAGGAAAACTCTGTCATTCAGGTGGCAGAAAGCCTGGAGCTTAAGCAATATCTGGATCTCCCTCTTGTAGCACTCAGCAATGGGCAGACCAGGAGAGCACGGATTGCGAGAGCTTTGCTTTGCAAGCCCAAGGTCTTACTTTTGGACGAGCCGCTAAGTATGTCATCTCAATCCTACATTATCATGATCTCAGCAGTTAGTTGCGTGTTGCAGCTGGACTAGATGTACACCACAGACCTCGTTTGGTTGCTCTTCTCCATTCTCTACACACGGTGTCCAATCCACATATCATAATGTCACTGAGGATCCAAGATCCTGTCCCCGACTGGATCAGCCATCTTGCATTTGTGCGGCCTGGAGGACAAGTGTCTACAGGGCTGAAAGAGCTTGTGCTCGAGGAGTTGCAAGACCACATTACTGGGCACCTTCCAAATCCGCTGACCGATACCCTGCCCACCCCGAAGCATAATGTGCCCAAGTCCCAAGGGGCGATCCTAGTCGATCTTCAGGGAGTCAACGTATCTTATCACGAACGACATGTACATATAGCCAACTCTCATGATTCTAACCTCTTACCGTTCCAAATTTTTTTTCCCACAACAGGTCCTCAAGGACATTACGTGGTGCATCCGCGAGGGAGAACGATGGCTGTTACGAGGGCCAAATGGTACGTCAGTGTCATTGAAGGTTTGAAACGACATATAACGACTAATAGGCTCTGGAAAGACCACGTTGTTATCTCTAATCACCGGTGATGTTGGTTACGCTCTGTTATTATTATTGTCCCTCTGTTTCCCTAAAAACACAGACCTCTCTGGCAGCATCCTCAATCGTTCACACAAAGTCATCTTCATCTCTTTGGAGTACCACGAAAACACATGGCAACACCCGAGATCGCTCGACGCATCGGAATCTCTTCCCCAGAGATATTTAACGCATTTCCTCGGCGCTCTGGGCCTCAAGGTCTGACTGTCCGAGACGCAGTTGCGACAGGCTTCGATGGCATCTTCACATATCGCAAGCCAACAGCCGAACAGGCCGCACGAGTCGAGTCTCTTTTGCAAGACTTGGGTCCTGCAGCATGGTCGGAAACCCGTCACCCGTCGATCACGACTGAATTTGGGGAGAGACTGTTTGCGGACTTGACTCCCGGAGAACAGTCGTTGGCGATTTTGCTCAGGGCACTTGTCACGGAGCCTAAGGTGCTCATTTTCGATGAAGCATTTTCAGGCATGGATGAAAGGATGATAGAGGTTGTGACGAAGTACCTTCGCGAACGTATCGGAGAGAAGCAGAGTGTCATATGGATAAGCCATTGGGATGATGAGGCCCCATGGGGTGCTCAGGATGGGGTACTTACATACACACTATAGGGACAGTAAAACAACCATGCCATTTTTTTTCAACGAATGGCTTAGAATTCTCCGCACAATAATTAGACTAAATTGACATCATCATCATTATCAGTTTGGTGTGCAATACAATTACATGGTTGCTATTTTCAAATTCATTGAAAATGTTTATCGTATCGTTTATGGTGCTGTCAATACAGTCTGCATGAAGGTCTCGTAGTTTATCTGAAGGTTATAATGTCGCCGTGAGATCAGTTTGGGACTCCGGAAGTGAAGGGCTTTGCTCACCTGAATCCAACCATCACGGTCGGTATCGAGGCGCTGCATTAAAGTTGAGGGATAGAAAAAAAGGCATATGGAATGGCCATTGCGAACCTGGAAGGACTCTGTGAGGGTCTTAACGACGACACATGCCCTAAGAAAGCGATCGAATGTGATGCCAGCACGCACGCCAGATTCGGGAAGAGCAGAGGCTTTGATGTCTAAAAGGGTCAGCAAATTTGGATGTGTCGAAATTAGCAGTCACGGACCATATTTCTTCTCCATGAGAGACAGTAATTGGGGAGAGAGGTTATAGCTGATTAACCATTATCAATGTAAGTGTATTGGTAGGAAGAGGACGGAGTACCCAAATTGCTTCAGGGCATTAGCCATCTCCGTCCCATCGATTGTTCCAGAGCGGTCGGTGTCAAAGTGTCGGAAAACACTGACTCGGTGGCAAAAATAAGAGTCACGCCGCTGCATCATTTTTAAAATACCGACCCTTGCCAGTCCTGGCGAATAAGTCAGGTGAAGAGTCAATTAATAAATAGTCGAGATGTACTTTGACATATTTCCATAAGCCAGCAAATTCATCTGTAAGAACTCAATATACTAGACAGTGTTGTGTTATTAAGAGAATCCACGTACTGAAAGCAATTGTGCCGCTACGATTGGTATCCTGGAAGAAAAGTTTCAGCTAGGTCACGTACCTAAAAATACAGTGAAACACACAAAAATAGACATTAGAAGCTTTATTGTATCCATATCGAAGGCTGTGAGGAATAAATCTGAGGCTTCTTTTCTTGTATAACGCGATAACAAGACGCACGAGTCCAATCCCCATTCACAAGCGCGTGTTGGAGTTCACTTGCGGTAATCACCCCAGATCGGTCTGCATCTACTGCACAAAACCAGTTCCAGAGTCTTTATTTTGAGTCAGCCAGGTATGGGGTGAGAATTATATGTTTCCTACTGGGGATCTGCACCTGGCGGGGGTCCTGCGGGAACTGACCCAGCAAAACCTCCGGGGCCAGGTCTTTCAGCAAGAGGAGGGCTTTGACTATATCCTGATACTGAACCATGAGCGCCCCCAGCATGTGGGGAATATTGCGCCCCTGAGGATGGCGTGCCATACTTGATCGACAGGGTTAAAACCACTGAGAAAGTATCAGAAAAACAGAGCTTGCGTACAGAAGGAGGTGCCTCGTTGTGTTGCTTGAGAGATTTCAAAACATCTGAGTTGTCGTCGAGTCTATTGAAACATTTGGCTGACCTGTTGACCGCCGTACTATGATGGGGTCAGTTTTGTTAAAACGGAAACGCTGTTCGACTCTACTTACACGACCGTAAGACATGACTGCTAATTTGCAAGAGTAGGGTGAAGAGTAGAGGTGATCGAGACGAACCCTGACACTGCCACCGCGGCATCTTCCGATAACGTCTCGTGCTGATCAGCCGTTCCGCTCACGACTTGCCTCCATTTCTTAATGCACTGGGTGCCGATCCAACCAACCCTTTACTACTCTCCGCATGGGGCACGCTGTTGATTCTGTAGCATCGTTCAATGCGTACATCTGTTGGCAGCATTCGTATAGTTTTCGCATGTACGCGTCGCATTTTTCAGGACTATACGTATTCTTTCCCAGACAGCTTTGAAGGCTGCAAGCTTGTGGGGTAGGATACTACTTATTTAGATTGATCGTGGAGACTGCACAAGCATTGAGACTCACCTTCGGCTTGACAAACAGCCGCCGATTTCTTCTTTGTGTGTGTGAGGAGCATATCCCATCATGTAAACCCAAGAACTTACTTTGGGCATTGGGCGGGGCGTATTTCGCGGAACGGAAGAAAGAACACGGCCACTCTAGCAGCTGGCCAGGACGATGTGCGATGATTAGAGAGGGATAGATCCAAGAATAACACTGGCTGCTTGTTTACAGCGTCGGGCCGGACTAGGCCGGCCGATGAAGGATACGTAGACTTGGCGCCCAAAACTGGCTCGGGATGGCACACAGTCTATTTGCCAGAGCTGTTCTGAGACGGCAACCTTTGATTCTGAACACATATTTACCCTCTCGTTTTAGCTCCACTCGCTCTCAGTCCCCTCCTCCACCCCGTGAGCGTGCTGACAGCTCTAGCGATTCCCTTGCTGCTTCGACCAAGCAATCTCCCCCCTCACCACCTTCCTCTGAGCCAACACCACCACCCTCTTCGTCCCCGTCGGGAGGCGCCTTGACCCTTGATTTCTCGCCACAACCCCAGACCGAAACTACAAATGAACGTACCGGTGCGCGGTCGGCAAAAGGCTCTTTGTCGTCTATCGAACGACGGAGACGGTTCATGGGACGTATGGCGCTTGGAATCTTCGCTCTTGGATTAGGATTTGGAGTTGTGCATCTCGGAAGAGCCTGGGAGCCCGAAGAGCTCAACGGGAGACAGTCCGTCGAGGAGGTAGGTGTTTGTCACTGTGTTATGCATCGCTTGGACCTAGCTCCGTTTCGCACCCGTAGAACGCAGGGAGATGGTCCCGATCTTCATACCGATTTAAAAAATTGGCAGGGGTACGTCTGTGCCACTTGTTCTTTAGCAGTAATTCATTAGTGGACAGTTGTTCAGTGACCCACAGTGGGAGCAACTATTACCACCGCCATTATCAAAAGAAGAACAACGACCCTATACACTATTACTCTCTATTGATGACCTGCTCGTCACCTCCACTTGGGATGTGAGTCACCAATCGTCCATTCCGACGCTTCCTTGTTGAGTGTTATTTAGCGACAACACGGATGGCGAACAGCAAAACGTCCGGGTGTGGATTATTTCCTGGGATATCTCCAGCAGTGGTTTGAAATTGTTATATTCACCACACAACCCCACTATGTAAGTTCTCCAGAATTGCTTTAAATGTCAAGGCACTAACTTTCCACTCACTTTTCCAGACTGCCGACCCTATAATAGAAAAGTTGGACCCCTTACATGCGCTAATTACATACCGGCTCTTCCGTGAAGCCACACGATATCAAGATGGGAAACTCGTCAAGGTTATCTTTTCCTTCTCAATTCTCTTCCCAGCTTCCTCTGATACTTTTGAAAAACGTGCAGGATTTGTCCTACCTTAACCGTGATCTCTCGCGTGTAGTCGCTGTCGACACAAATGCTGAGCGGTATTCGCTCAATCGTGAGAACGCTATCATCTTACCAAAATGGAAAGGTGATCCGCAGGACAAAGGGCTCATAGGAGTCATTCCCTTCCTTGAATGTGTGTCCTTCTCAAGTCTTTGTAGAATTACATCTCGGTCTTTCTTAATCTGTGATATCCTCCAGCGATTGGCATATACAACCCCCCTGATGCAAGACCCATAATTAGCGCTTATATCGACAAAGATGTTGTATCGGAGTATGCAAAGGCTGAGGCGGAGACTAAGCGACGACTCACTGAGGATTGGGAACGCAAAGGTGGCCGGCGTAAATCAGCACCCTCCTTCTTGGGGCGACTCTTTGGTACCTCGAGTAGTACTTCCGTACGTGCACCGATTTCATTGAAGGGTTCCACACCTAATTGTAGCTCCTTTTTGCGAAGTCGGACAAGCCTCCAATGTCATATCTAGAGAAAAAGCGCTTAGAAGCTCAGCGAAACTATCGTCTTGACCAAGAGTACCTTAAACGGAACGAAGAGTCGATTAAGAAGTGGCTTCAGGAACAGCAAGACGCCAGCTTGAAAGCGTTGGGTTCGAGCAGCTTGTTCGGGGCCTTTACAGGTTGGGGCAAACCACCATCGGGCCCTTCGGAGGCTGAGGGGGAGGGGAAGAAGACAGAGGATCAACTTGTGGCTTCTAGCAAAAAGTAAAGCATAGATGGTGGACTAGTATATATAAATATAGTTCCTCTAGCTGGTTTAGAATTCCAGTGATGAGTATTTACGGGTTGCTGCTGGTAAATGATGTCTTTCCAGTGGAAGTTTTCGATGACTCGTCGTACAGGCGGAAATAATTTACGCAATCCTGTTTGCTGCCATACGCGACTCTGTGTGGAAGACTCTTGCAGGCCAGCGTCTAATTGCGCTGGTCGTAGGATGGATTTTCTATCCCAGACGTACAATGCTTTAAGAGGACCCACGGGGGCTCCCCAGACAGCTCTTGAGACGGTACGGAGGTTAGCTGACCGACTGTCGCAGGACACGTTACTTTCAGACCGACGCGCTGCCGTCCTCTCTCTCAAAGGTCTCTCTAGAGACTGCAAGCAGGATATAGGTGAAACAGCACTACCAGGTCTCCTCGATGTCCTCGAGAAAGACACGGACATTGACGCCGACATTGGGAAAGCCGTGCTCGAGACCTTGACGACACTCTGCGAATTAGGAGGTGTGGAAGGTGATGAGGCTGCTGGGACGGTTGGTGGAAAGGATATTGGTATGAAGCATACAGATGTGGTACTCGAGAACCCCAAAGCGGCCAACAAGTTATTTCATCTCTTGGGTGACCAGACCTTTTATACGCGATACGGAACGCTTCAGCTCCTTCAAGTATTGCTACACAACCGGAGACAGGTGGTCCAAGGGTATTTTATAAAGTCCTCCCTCGGGTTTGGAAACGTTATATCTGTTCTTGAGGAGAAAAGGGAGATTATTCGCAATGGTATGTCACAGCCTCCGGCTCAAAGCTTTTGTAAGGGTGCACTCTCTAAGTAGCTGATTTGTGTCTTGAAAAGAGGGCCTTTTAATGGTTCAGTCGCTTATATCACAGAACGCCGAGATTCAAAAGATTCTGGCGTTCGAAGGAGCTTTCGAGAAGCTCTTGAATATCGTTGCTTCCGAGGGCGGAATCGAAGGCGGAATCGTTGTGCAAGATAGCCTCACGAGCATTGATGGATTATTGCGCTTCAACGTGTCTAATCAAGTGTGTTCTCTGAATCATTGAGTCCAGCGTGAATGGCTCAGATAAACATGTTAAAACAGTCCTACTTTCGTGAAACGTCCCTTCTTCCCCATCTCACCCCGCTGCTCCTATTTCCCCCCAACATCTCTCCAATGGCACCCGCACCACAGGAATTTGCCCTTCAATTTTGGGAGCCGCAAAAGGTGCTCAATGCTGGACTTGTGGTCGGCATCATTGGAATGTTGATCGGTGGAAAAGGTGGTGCAGTGAGTAAAAGGTCTCTTTATTTTCAATGTTGACTGAATCCTCTTCCTTTTCACTTAGCCCGCTGATCAGTATTCCATTCTAAGGTGTCTTTTGGAATTAGCACTGGCATCAAATGCTCCAGCCACTCTCAAAACGAAGGTACGCGTTTCTGCCCGTTTACGACTATATGCGCGCATGAACATCATACATTACAGGCCCTCCGGACGCTCCCATCTTTACCAGTATTTCCCACAGTGATCGTAACCCCTTACCAGCCTGTTCCTGATACGAATGGCGAGGAATGGGATCGACTAGAGCCTGTGACGGCATTGGACGCCTTAGTGAATAACACACTTGAAGGTGAATATGGAGGCATGAACGAAATTTTCGACCCCAAAAAACGAGATGCCTTGGAATTCAGAGCATTGTCACTGGGGGTATTTAGTGTGAGAATGTGATTTTGATTACACCAACTCGTCATGACTATCTCCCTCAGAACTTCACTGCCCAAGAGGAGGTGCGATTAAATGTTATCCGCGGAATGTTACCTGCAGATTCCGTTTCAGGTAAACGCTCTAGTCGATAACTTTACCACCTCATTCTCAAGCAGCTTACAGAGCCAATGCCTCCTAGCATTGCATCTCTCAACCTGTTGAGCGGTCTTGCAGCTTTTCCTGTAGCTCCTTTGACAACTTCAGCTTCCAACCGAACACATCTCGCCACCCTTCTCTTTACCTCTCTTCTGCGGTTTTCCTCCTCTGCAAAATCCTTGGCCCAGGCGGTAGTTCCAACGCTGGCAGCTCAGCCTCCTCCAACTCCCAGTCCAGGGGGTGCTTTCTTTGTTCCAGCTGACAGCTCAAGCGCTCCAAGGGCATCGTCGAACACAGAGCCATCGATTCAAAAGGATCCCGACGACGACGACCGACCACAAACTTTACTTCAGACCCTATCAGAACATCTGTCTTTGTCGTTTCTATCTCGCAGTCGCGCGATAGAAAGAGGGGATGGACGAGAGGAACGTGAGTGGGATCGTCTTATCGTGGGCTATCTCACCCTCCTGGCACAATGGTTATGGGAGAACCCTAGTGCAGTACGGGAGTTTCTGGAGGCGGGTGGACTCAGTGTGGTACGTACTGGCTGAGGGAGATTCCCAAAAATGACTGACTTCTCTTGCCTTGAGTATAGCTTGTTGAGCCTATAAATCAACCCTCTGGTATGGATGTCTTGGTGCAGGGGCTGTGCGGCTTTCTTCTCGCCGTCTGTTATGAATTTAACCGCGAACCAGGAGAAATCACGCGGTCTGTTATCGATTCCCCACCGTTGGTCGTTATACCTAATAACAATCTGTCTTTTTCAGCCATACTATCCATGCTATCCTGAATCGTCTCAGTTCTGACGCCCTCGTTGCGCGAATGGCTCGTGCTCGCGAAGACGAACGTTTCAAATCCATCGGGCCAGATGCTCTCGTCTTGCCTTATCCTACCTCACAATCAGGTACAATCACCCCTTTAGCCATCAATGGGTTTGGAAAGGATGAGGAAGGTGGAGAGATTTGGTTCGACTGGGGCTTTGTGGAGTTCTGGAAGTCCAACTTCTGTGAGTCGCATGCCTTATGAAATGCCGGAATTTAGTTCTTTCTGAGTTTTTTTTACCTCTTCCCCAAGACGCTATGCAGAGGGCTGTCAATACGGACCCGGATGCTATGTCTGCCTCAGCAGGTAAACTATAATATTTGCACAAATTTGAAAAATGCATCATGATAACTTTTATCATATTTTACAATAGAAAACCCTGAACAGGCGGCTCTGATATCTTCTTTACGTGACATGTTACAACAGCAGGCCGTCGAGCTTGAAAACCTCCGAGCTTTGTCAAGTCGAGCCCCTGAGCCGAGATATAACCCTCAGAGCGAGGCATTGATAGTTTCCTTGCGTGAGCAACTGCAGAAGCAGTCCGGCGAACTGGAAGGGTTGCATAAACAGATTGCAGATATCACCCGCGCGCATGAAGAGGAAGTCCGTCTGTTCTATTCCTTCATACTCGATTAGCATATCTGACGACACCTTAAAAAGAAAATATCGCTTCTTGATCAGATTATGGCGGCCGAATCCGATTTGAAGAAGATCCAGGAGGCGAAGAAAGACGCAGATAAAGAGCAAGAGGATCTACTCGTATTTTTGGAGGAGTTAAGCGGGAAACGGAGGCGAGATAAGCAGCGGATGCGTGAAGCAGGATTGGATGTATCGGACGATGAAGCTGAGGTGGATGAGTGACTCTAAGTAGATGTAGGAATTTGGGATATTTGATGTCATATTCTACATTAAATTTGCACCCTGTGGCATACATACCTGTAAGTCGTATTAATCATCCTTGCTTTGGGCCTGGTCGTCAGTGTCGGAGGCCTCAAAGAAGGCATCGTCAGGTACACCCTTCCGCTTGCTCATCACGAGCTCCTTCGTTTTTCCCTTCTTGCCATCACGAGAACGGGACGTGGATTCCCCCTCCCATTCTAAAACTTCGGTAGACGGACGTCTAGTGTCCAGTGTCATCTCCGGTTCAGCATCCATATCGCCCTTTTCCATCGCAGCCCTTACCAACCGCTGCAACTCTTCACGTTGTTTATCTGTGTCAGAGCTCCCCGTCCCACCGGAAACATTAGATCCCTCTGGAGGGAACAGGGATATATACTTCTTGGTTTTGGGGTAGTGCTGGGGCAAGGAAAAACT
>QFEC01006471.1:0-13118 GCA_003316585.1 Gomphus bonarii
AGCGATACGATATGGTGGATGTTGGAGGGGGATATCTTGGATGGACGACCACCAGTGGCCTTGGATATATCAGGACAGTGTTTCCTGCGAATGGTAGAGGTAGAGCCAACAGAGACACCAAGGTAAGAGGAGATGTAGTAGCTAGAATGACCAGTTTTGAGCAATTGGATGATAGAGTCAACTTTAGCAGCAGAGAGAGGCTTCATGGTTCTGAACAAGGGATGTTTGGCTTTGTTTGGAAATAAACAAACTATAAAAAGGTTCAAAAAATGTCACGTGACTTGTCATGTGATTTCCAGCTCTGTATATACAATTTATTGCATTAATAACTGTGAGGGACAAAACCATTCAAATGCTTCATTTTTTAAAGTAATCAATATCTCAATGAATATTGAGAGTTACATAATCATATTAATTGTGACTACAAGTTCAGAAGCAGGGCTATCTCCAAAAATTACGTCATATTTTTTGATTATGTAATCCTCCTGTTATTTACAGTACAACACAAATGTTCAAAACACTTGAATGGTTTTGTCCCCTACTGTACATATGAAGCTGAGGAAATACAAAATCATAGATCAAGAGGAAAACACAAAGAGTACCTAGTTAAGTAGAAAGATCATAGGGAAACTACCTGTCAAAAGGCATCTGATTTTGATACATAGATCAATACTGGAAAATGGAAAAATAACAGGATATCCTCCTACTGTTATTCCAATATGATACTCCATCTGACCCTGTTCCTATCCCATCATTAGTTAGTCATCTCTATTCTTATGTATCTCTCACATCATGTGTATTCTCCAAAATAATACAGATTATAGCTGTACAGTAGTTGTATTTTAAAATATAAGCTATTTGCAGAAGACACTAACATAGCCTCTGGATATCTTAATCCATTTTGGATATGTTGAAAGGTTGTGTATACATATATGCATTTTAAATTTCACATCCTTTGACATAAAGAGGCCAGAACACATAGGTTTCAGATGAGCATGTCTGAGAATTACCAAACTGTGTCATATGAATACATACTGCCAATGTATACCCCTCTTATATGTCTATTTTGGGAAAATTCATACCATTGCTTTGCTACTCTATAAACCATCCCACATCAGTATCTTAGAATGGTCAAGATATCTAATCCAGTCCTGTTCATGATATATTTGGAAAAGATCACATGTATATTAGCATATCATTGTAAGTTTTCAATACTCAGGAGCGTTATATAGATTATATCTCACAGACTGTGACAATTAGTTAAAGCATATGCTTTGTTCAAGACATTTGTGTAAGATGAAAGGTGTCACAAGCTTGAGTTTTACAATCCTGGATGAGAGTCAGATGATTTGTAGGAATAATAGAGACAGACATTCCATGCAACACTTTGAAAATAATAAGGAGGATAGGGAAGGTGGTGATAGTGTTTAAAAAAAACCACATGATACTGGCTCTAATAAGGAAAGAGGGGCAGTAAACAGTTGAAGCAAGGGAATGGGTCTCAGGCAAAAAAAGAAATGCAAAATGAGTGAAGGTGCAGTTTCAGAGACATTTTAAGATGATTTTGAACCAGAAGAAGAGGGTATACCAATGGGACCATCTTTGAGGAAGCTTAAAGACCTCATGGACATTGTTTCCAGTCCAGAGATCATTGGTAGTTGCGAGAAATGGTCTTGGGAAAGGACTAGGGATGATTCCACTGTGAAAGCCCTGAACAATGAACACTTGTCCCTTGAGGAACACCAGGTTGGTGTACCTTTGGAAATTGCAGCTGGTATGGACACATGAGTGTGAAACCGTTATAGTGTTTCTGTGGGAAGGTGTTCCAGGCTCTGAGGACATAGGATATGAACGACGGGAGTTTAGCATCCCTTGGCAGTTGCCTCTGTAATTTTATTTTCTCTTTGTATTTTAAAAAAAAAATTTACCGTTTCTCGCAGAAAGAAGATTTCAGTTTAGAACACTTCTGGAGCTTTCCGGCCACAATCAGGCATCTTTGATCATGCGCAATGCTGTCTGACGGTCTTGGATACAGAGGTGGCATGGAATTTAGATGTATTGCTAGGGTGACTCACGTATAGTGGCTGAAAATCCAACTAATCCCGCGAAGATAATAAATATCCGCCGACCTTGCGGGCTGGAAACTCCGCCATGCCTTCATTCACTTGTGGACCTGAGGACGTCCTAACTCTTGCGTTCTTCTCTTCGCTGGGTCAGCTCATATCTTCTCGTGCGACAGCCGTAGGCACCATTGCGCAGGACGAGAGTCGGCTTCGCGTACAACTCGAAGTTTCGAGTCCGTCGCGGTTCCGTTTTAATCGGTAACTTCATGCGTTATGTGCCCCTCCTCCCAGGTCTCCTTCCCATTCACAAGCAGAGTTTCGACCTTGTAATTGTTCAGATCAATAATGCTATGCCACGAGACTATAGTTGGCTGAGTCAATGGGAAAGACCGTCGAGGCAGCTCCTAATATTTGTTGAAGAGTGCACATATCAGCGGGTTGTTCGGGGTCAGGATATCGGAGGGTGCGGTGCTTTGATGAATTTGGTGGCAAATAGTGACCTCTTTCTGAATGCAGCAGCCGTCCATCCGACTACGAGAATTTATTGCAATAGGCATGGAATGCCAAGATCGCTGGTCATCACACAGGGTGAGTTTGTTCAAATCTTGAAGAGCTTCGTAAGAGTTAATCCGCACACTGTTGAAATGAATGTCTTATCGTCGAAACTGGGCAGAAAGAGACCAAAACAGTTGGGCTGTACTCCTTTCTTCGTTGGTCGGTTCAATCGTAATCATGATAAGGGTCGTCTTTTTTGAGGCATGTTTCTTCGGGAACGGGCATGTTCAAAGCCCAGCCATAACTTCAGGGTTCCTGGGCGAATACAAACACGTTAGGATGAATGAGGTAAGGAGGAATACGGGAACCCCTTGTCAGGTCTTTCTATTGGAAATGCTGTGGTTGTTGAGGAAGAATGATTTTGGTAACGTCACTTACCCATTTTCTGAGCAGAAAATTACATTGACTTCTTGCAGATTGATAATATCCTGACTGCTTCTAAGATCTCGGAAAGTCGTACTTTGAAGGCTTTAACTAACAACGGACATCTCTCAAAAAACGTTCTTAGGAGACCATGAACATACCATGTCCCATCGACTCTGCACCTAATGCCGTGTCCAGAAGGCCTGTTCTGATTTTTCCTCGATATCCGCTGGTAATGTTTGACCTCCGTTTCTACTCCTTCTCGCCTCATCTGTGAATATCGAAAGACACAGAGTCGTCCTGTATTTCCTGCAACGTGTACTGGCGTATACCGATCAGGCAAATGGCTGCGTCGCACACCTGAAAGATCCAAATAAACTCTGGTACGTCGTTGGAGTAGATGAACCAATGTCGACCTGCATTTCATCTGTATCTACATATGGGGAGGAATAACTCCACCTGGCTTTGGGCTGGCCTTGACGTCGTTATCCAGGACCAGCGATTCTGACCTTCTCGGATATAGACGAGAGGTATTACGGTGATGCCGACCCAGCAGTTATTGCTCGATTGTGGTTCCTCCATCTGAAGCTAGCAGATTCCTGACGTTTGATGTATTTTCCCGGAAAGACTTCCTTGGACTGTAACTGCTGTTCCGAGCGCTATCGCCAACCCTCGGTTAGGATCACACGGACAGCCATACCTTCTGACCTCCTGACCATAGCTCCGCTATTCCCTTACCTTATTCGGATTATGCGCTTAACTGCTATATTCTCTTCCCTTGTGAGTCTTGACTGTCAATCCCACTCTGGAAGACGCTCTCCATGGTCCCTCAAACGATCTACTACGGGAATATGACTAATTTTGTCATGTACCATGTGCTGATTTGTCAAATCTCCGCACCCCATTAACCAATTAACCACTTCCTGAAGCCTAATCAATTCAGCATACTCAACCGCACCGCGGGATTTTCCAAACCTGTGCAGGGTGGCTGGTGCCTGTATGGCTTGACCTTTGATTGCAACGTGCAGTCTTTCTCCGTCCATCGCAGGATCAACCTCGCTTGTTCAAATTGGTCCATCATTGTATTCTACTGCATGGGCCATTGAACTGTTAGCAGCCCATTCTCGTTATCCCCGTTTGAACGTCCTCACGAAGGATTTGATCTCTTGTATTCTAGTCTTCTTGCGGATTGAAATTTGCCGTTCTTCAAGGTTTGAAGCTTGTTTGTCTTGAGTTTTCACGTTTGAGATGCTTGACAGGTCTATCCCGCACAATGTTCTCATCTTGAGGTCATGGGATCTTTAGTGTTCTTCAGACATAAGACTCGTTAGCCTTCAATGATAATATTTCTCGCTTGAAACTTTTTTCATCTTGGGTTCTTGTGGGTTCTTCAGACTTGAGGCTTGCTGGTCTTCAATAATCATGTTTCTCGCTTGTCTTAGGGTCTTGTGTGCTCTTCAGCTTTTAGGCTCGCTGGTCTTCAATAATAGTATTTGCTTTGAAGCCATCTCGTCTTGGGATCTTGTGGGATCTTCAAATTCTTGGTTCGCTGGTCTTCAGGAACAAGTGGTTGATAGCTTTGAAGCTGTCTTGCTATAAGCTTGATTTTCGAACCGTGAAACTTGATGGTCGACGCTTGCTCTGGAAATATTGGCAAGAAGTATGTGATACTGCATTCTGTGATTGTCGTAACTATACTAATTCCAATCCGCTCGACTGCAGTGTAACCTGACCCACAAATGGCAACGCTCCGCCTGACTTTCATTAAGACCATGCATGATCACTGAAAACTATAGCTTCAGAATTTGAATCTCATTATTGGGGGTATTCCGATGTGGATTGAGGTCATTACTCCTTTTCATGTCCGCGCGTACTCGATCACTACATGATCTCACCGAACAAGTTAGTATCATATAGGCGACACAGCAAAGGGGAGTAAACTGACGGATGATAAGGATGAATCAGAAGAGCTAGCAAGCAACCTTCATGACACTTCATCCGGAATGCATGTTCTAACGGTCACACCATGTTCCATCCAACCGGAAATGTGCAGGGAGTGTGAGCACCAGGAGATATCGATGTGGGAGATATCGATGTGATATCATGATCCAATAACCTTGACGAACAACCTGGAAAAGTGAAGCTTCACGTTTTTTGCTTCGAGAAAAATGACTAATCAGGATCGTCAATAGTCAGAATTGGGTGGCACGCATACCGCAAGTCCGCGAACTGGCTTACTGACTGCCCGGAATGCAACCCGCAGCTCCGCTTGTGTGGTCTAGGGAGAATCTTACGACTCCTGAAGATCTCCGATTGAAACGCGCCATTTTTGAGGGCCAATGACCTCGTCTATATTAAGCTCATAATATGGGTAAGAGAAAACAGAACAAAGACACATTGGCAGCGTTCTGGACCCCTTGGTCGGGATGGGACGATGGCCCGAACGAGGTTTGACTCATACGGCGCTTATGTAAGTCGTTTGATGTTACACATCCCCGAGGTACTGTTATCTCTCTTTTGCTGTGTTAGACATACCGAAATCTTATCTCTGTTGGTATCATGTATCACCACAAGTCCCATTTTCCAGGAATGAGGACGCACTGCGAAGAATGTGGAAATTACAATACCCAATCTAATTTAGCGTATTTCATAAGTGATTCATACTAGTACAACGGCAAAAAACGTTTCGGGCTCTCTGAATGCGCCTCGTGACTCTGTCTTGGCATAGCATCGCCATATGTTATAGAGAAGACAGTTCAACCCAGTGCCTGGAGCTCGGCACGGTGTCCTCATGACAGGTAAATTCCGCGGGGCCGGCAGAGCGGAGGTTGTCTTATGTTTACCTCGCCAAGTGGGTGGATTTTTAATGGTCAGAATACCTGATTGCTATGTTCTTGCTCCACTCCCCGATGCCCGACCACGTCCCTTTTTCGAGCTTGGAAGCCTTCCCCACGGAAGTTTTGGAAAAAGTTGTCCTCGCTCTTGTTGAAGACAATCTTCTTGGTCCACCCATCGACCTACCCTCAGTCCTCCGCGTCTCAAAAGCCATATACAGAAAACTTTCCTTCAAGGCTAATCCACCCCTTTATTCCACCATATTTGCAATGAAATTCGACGACGGACCAGCGGTGCGCAGACTCGGCGAGAGTTGCAAGTATACAACAAATAGAGCGAACGAACTCATCAAAAGGTTCAAGTCCCTAAAACGAATCAAATATATGTCGTGTCGCTCGTTATTCGCTACTTCTGACGACCTCTGGGTCGCATACTTGCTTTTTCTGGAAAACGAGGGACTCAATTACCACCAACTGGTCAATTACGCATGTGTTGACAAATTCGCATTCAATTTCGTCAAACTTGGAGGACCCTTTCACGATGGGATGGATAGAAATAATGGTTGGAGAATTGATAATGAAGTCAACGCTCTGGTGGCCTGGATCTTTTGGTTCACGGACAAGGGTAACATACATACTCTCCATTCCTCGCAAACACTTATAAACCTTTTCCAGATAGAGCGGCAGGCGAGACTTACGAGGACCGGCAGGATATCCTAGCCATTTTCGCTCATATGTTCGTGGGCTCTTTCAAGGTACTTCGCTCGTACTGGTTCACCTACAGCTCTCATTCAACTTTCTTCAGTATGCCTCTACACATGCCCCCATAACGTCGTTCTGTATTCCTCCGACAAAGATGCCGCTACTACTGCCTTCGACACCCGCACTTCCTCCAGCGGCGCTACCCTTCTCCCGTCCTACGTCTATAAAAAACCACTTTGGCCGTGAAATATCAATTACGAACCCGCTCCTTACACATGCAGCCATATTAATCTGTGCCGTTCGTCTTGAGGTAGATGCGCCTGAAACGAGTAATAAGAGTTTGGAGCATCATCGGCCAACGACACCGTTTGCTGAATGGGGTCCAGCCCGTGGTAGCGAACAGTACAACCATGATTGGATGCGTCTGATCACGTGTCACAGTCCGTATCATCAACCGATGACCAGGCGTCGCGTTTTCACGCCTGGGATGGTTACTGGCACCTGGATTGGAAACTTGTTTGTGGGTCACTGTGGTCTGGAGTCCAGGCTCGTTACAATAACTTTTGTTTTCGTCTAGGAAATTCCTAGGGAGCAGTTTGATTGCGTCTTATATCCATGGCACTCTCCCATATTCAGAGGCGGGCCACCACGTATAAATGTCTACCCACGACCGATGCACTTTCACCTCTTGTGAGAATTCATAACACAGGGCATTTAATGTAAAACCTTACCACCTATATAAATAGAGAACATCACCTACACGACCATTCTAACATGATTGATTACAACGACATGAGTCAAGACTCCATTGGCGAAGGTGTGTTCAACGCTTGGTTACCTTGGGGTGTAGCCTTGACTGAGGATCAGGTGTGTGTGTGTGCATCGAGTTCTTCTCTCTCGCGGTTCCTCATGAATGAAACAGCATGACACAAACTTCTTCTCTGGAGATCAAAGCTTTAAGACGCAGTTCGCGGCATACTATCACGCCTATGATTCTGCGTCGGCTGCCATTCGTGCATTGGATCATGAATATGCGCGCACCGGTCATTATGGTAATGGAGTACACGACATCATTCTGACGGCCAAGGTGCGTCTACAGGACCTTCCGACATATCACTTTCTGACGCATTCTATGCTTACAGACCGGGGATGACTTTGCTAAGGTCTGGGGCTACAAACGGTATTACGGTCGTGTCAGAGACTGGGACGGTCTGATCCTCCTTGTTAGCGAGGCGGTGCGCCCATGTAGTCTATCCCACGCATACATGTAATTGACGCCTTTCATGTTGCACAGACACCGAGGGAACCCTCATTGATCTTCAGTGGTTATATTCACGGGAATCAAAATTTGGTGGGAAGATGGCGCGAAATGGATACGCCAGTGGATAGACCTGGTTGGGAAGGGGCGTGGAGTATGAAGAAGGTTGCTTAGTTCGAATCAACATCTTGTGAATCCGTCTCCGTCGATGAGAATGAATAATTCAGACTCCGACTTTACTGTACAATCTGTACTGCAACTTGCTCACGAAATTACTCTATATCCTCTATTCCATCGTATCAGTCAATTGCATTTGGACCAGACATTTCCCTGCCTCTTGAGTTTCTCCGACTCGGTGCACACTGGCAAACGACTACAATCAATACCTCTGTCTATACTTCAAACTTGACAGACCCATTGGTATAGTTTCATAACCGTTTTAATACCGTTTCATATTTATCCCGTGTCAGAATTATCACTTCTATATCGGACATCGGCTGGTGAAGGTAACACTCAATCATTCCTCTACGCATTGCCTTGTTTGAGATACTTAGTTCCCAGATTCGTCATCCCTGTATATTAACCATATGCAGATTCTTTTAATCACTCCACATCTATTTTTGATCGAGCTACGAGCGAAACTCGTTGGTAGCAGGATAGAAGGGAATAATGTGAAACATGGCTATCGCGTCATCAGCCAGCTCCAAAATATATGCCTTCTCTCCCACAGGCATAGACCTTCGAAATTGGAAAATTAATCGTTCCAATTAAATACCTTATACACTCATGACGTTATACATCAAGCTTTGAGTCCAATACAGGTATGTTCCTGACACTTCTTCCTTCGAATATGGAAGATGTTTATTTCCTTTACACTAACTAGAGCATTTGAAAGGGTCAAGTTCAAATTGGCATAAAACACGTTCGGTCACACACATTCCATACAAAATTTAAGCAGAATTCGTAAACACATTGCATGGATCGCCTTCAGCTTCTGGCAGCACGTCACGACTGTCATACATTTCGTTGTCATCTCTTGGTCTAAGAGATAGAAAATTGACTGCCATCCCCGGTCGAGTCCTACGTTTCATCTACTCGATTGGGAGAACAGTTTATGTTTTGGTTTCTTCCCAAGTTGAGTAGATCTTCCGATGGCCATGGTTTAACTGTGAGGGATTTTTGCAATTCGTATTAACACACACATCCGGACCACTTTATATTTTCAATCGTTCTCAACTCGTGGCTGCTTGCGACATTTGTCCCTGAAAGTCGCATGATGTCTCCAACTGTTTGTACTATAATATTGTATATTGACATAATCACCCACCTCGATATCAGCTTTTCCTTATTGGTCTGATGCGAAACCCCCCAGATTCCTATTTCACCTGACATACGAAGGTTCCAGAGAGATGTATAACTAATAACTGAAAATACGTGGAGTTGTCAAGCTGAGCAACCCGAATGGTAACGGTGGACTGTGACATTAATACCAAACCAGGCTACAGTCTCAAAACTACCTCCGAGTCTTCCCTTCACCACCAGCTGAAATCGACTGACACACGTTGTAAGAGTAGCTTCTGAGCGCAGTTACGAGCTATAAACGAGTTCAGAAACAGTTTGAGGGCTCGTCGTACAACAATGGTATAACTTGTATTACTGAAGGCCCTTTGTATTTTCTAAATGGAAAGGCAACAAGGGGAGATGTTTATTGTATTACCGGACTGTAAAATACAATGCACGCTGTTGTTTTCTAGTCCGCTTATGTCTCACGGCTCGGGGATTACTCAAATGTATCAGTACTTTTACAATAATACAATGAAAAAGCCTTCAAACGAACAAGCCAATCAGTGGAGAAGTTGCGCTGTTTCAGAAACTGTTATACCCGACTCTCGCACAAGCAATGGTCACTGAAGAGACGACCGTGCCGCTTGGGAGCACGATCCCTGTTCATGTCACAACAGATCCTAGATTGGTTATACGGACAAGTTACGCCGTGACCAGTGGGGAAAACATGCCTAAAGAGCTTACGCTTCTTATTGCCGAAGAAATGCATTTTTAAATATAAATATTTAGGGCTTCTACTATTGGGAGCACCAAGGAAATATAAAATGAAAGTTTATTTTTTAAGTTTCAGATGAATATATAATTTACTAGGAAACAATACTTTAAAAATTAGCTCAAAATACGGATAGAAATGTAACATTGACAAGGTCACGAATGATAATTATCGCAACTTGGATGGAGTATTTGAATGCAAATAAGTAGGGTCTCCTGGTGAATTCAAACTGTTAAATTTCCCTTCAAGTCACAGATTCTATTGAAGCAACTATATAGCATAAGTCTTTGGTGAAAAAACTAAGAAACTATGGCCATGTAGGGTGCCTTTATACACAATATGTAAGATATACAAAAATGGGAAAAACTATCTACCAAGTGATGATATTGTCACTGCTCCTACAATTGATTTCAGTGACAAGGAATATGCTATTCACAACACTCCACCACAGCCAAAGCTCCTAGAAGCCCTAGATGTGATGTAAAGGCAAGATGTTGTTCTTGTAAGAGTGATTTCATGAGGATATTAGTAAGATTGCTTTTGTTACCAACCTCATTGACCACCAGTGTCTTGTCTGTAATCTTTTCACATATGTAGTCATATTTAATATCAATATGTTTGGTCCTTTTGTTAAAGATACGATTATACATGAATGTCTCAGAGTATGATCTGACTGAACCCTTGGTAACTTGGCTATTCCAACCAAACTTCATGTATGTCTAATTATCACAAGTTCCTCACATACATGTACATGCAAACCTCAGTTTGGTCACCTCAGTTCCTGTATGGCCATACATCCCCTGTCTCCATGTCTTATTAGTTACATTCCTTACTCCCCATTCCTTAGTCTGGTCATTCATCCCCATTATAGTTTAGTATTTAAGTCATCTCTGTTCATGTATGTACTGGAGTCAGAAATCAAACTAAAACCCCCACATCCCCTTCTAAGTATGGCCAATCACTCAGTCTCAAACAGCTTGTGTGCAATCTGAATTTTCATTCTAGAGCCAGTGCATTCAAGATGGATAGGGCCAAGGTCAACTACATGATCTCCTACCTGAAAGGGACAGCTCTAGATTGTTTTGAACCATACCTCACTGGCTACCCACACTCCAAGCCTAAATGGGCAAGCAACTATGACATGTTTGTAGATGAGCTCTTCATCAACTTCAGCCCATACAACCAACAGGCCAAGGCTGAGCAAGAGCTTGAGAAACTCATCATGCTCAACAACCACAAGGCCATCCAGTTCTTTGTGGAATTTTACTGACTTTTGGCTCTTGTCAAGTTTAATGACAACACCCTTTGAAGAAGAGCATACATGGCCCTCCCCAGGAGGATCAAGGATGAAATGGACCATTTCATAAAACCCATGTCCCTGGATACCCTCTAAGACCTAGTACAGAGAATTGATCAGCATTACTGGGAGTGGAAGGTGGAACAGTCCCAAGACTTTGCCTCAACTTCAAGAATAGAGGAAGGACTAAAAATCAGGCCAGGGACAAGAACAACAGCAGCAGCTGAATCAATCCCCAAGCAAAAAACACAAAGGGAAAGGAAAGGCCACTGACATGCAGCTGAGAGTGAATGACCTTTCTGACAAGCTCAGTAAAGATGGCAAGCTAACCCCTAAGAGCACCAACAGCACATTGACCAGAACCCCTGCCTGTTGTGCAGTAAGAGTGGTCACAAGGTTTCAGAGTGCCTGAAATCCACAAAGGCTTGTGCTGCTACAACCTTGGCAATACCCCATGTCACTGAAGCAAAGGCCAAAAGCTCAGCTAAAGCTCTTGACACAAAAAAATAATCAGCAACCCTATGGCCTCTATGCACACTGAAGGTTGCATTGACTTGGTTAGTGCTAGGACAGAGGTAAAGCTCAATGTTTCTGCTTTTTTCAATGGACTCTCTAGTAGTTAGTTTATCGTCAGAACTCATCCCAAATTCTTTGAATACCCCATTTATGTAGGACCCCCACCTTAGGCACTATGTTGAGTCACTTTATAACAGTCTCTCTTTATAGGTACACACTTGTATTATCAATGGCTCAGTGGAGAAGATTGATATTTTCCTATGTGAGCTCTACCTGAAGTTTGAAGATGAAGCATCATGATTCCAGGTGATCACATGGGAAAAATCTGCTGAGCCTTGTCCTATATGAAGGTGAAGTTTTCAGCTCAGTGGGCAAGTTGTATCACAGGGGAACTAGAAGTGGGGGCATGCAGCTACCAGAGTTGGGAGGAATTTTGTATGGAGCTATTGGTGACATTCCATGACCCAAACAAAAAGGAGACAGCTCAATGGAGGCTGGAGCAACTGAAACAAGGAGGGAAGCCAGCAGCAGAGTTCTTTGTGGAGTTTGAGGAACACTGGTCACAGGCAGGATATAATGATGAAGGATATGTTGCTCTGCTCAAGAAAAACCTATCCCCACAAGTGGTGGAATGGATCCATGCACTGGAAACCATCCCAACAATGTATGACCAGTGGAAGTCATATGCCCTCTGTTTTGATAGCCACCTATGTGAATACCAGGCAATGAGGAAGGGAACCATAGAACCTAAGATGTGGCAGACTCCTAGAAGCCAGAAAACAGCCTATACTCCACAAGGTCAAACTGTTCCTCAGCCATTCACTCCCCCATCCACACAGGGACCACAGCCCATGGAGGTTGACCAGACTTGAGGGAAGCTAGTAAGAATGGTGACATGCTTTAACTGCAGAGAGCAAGGGCACATAGCATGAAACAGCCCCAAACCCCAAGGCATGCAGAAGGTTAGAGCAACAATAGATGGATGGACGAAAGAAGTGAGGAAGGAGATACTGGAGATGTTGAAAAAGGGGGATTTTCAGGAGGGGCAGGAGTGAAAAGGATGTCCTCCTTGCCCTGGGTATCTGTAAACTGCTTCACACCACTGGCAGTTGAAGAAAGTACTGAACCTGAACCTGAAACCATCCCAGAGCAACCCTTGCAAGTTGAAAAGGAGAGAGAGAAGAAGAGAAAAGAGAGGGTGGTGATAATGAAAGAGGAAGAAAGGCCTAAAGAGGGAACAGCAGAGTGGGTGCTGTGGAAGATGCACCAAAATGACAAGTCAGGACAAGAAGTACTGAGACAATGGACGCATAGAGGAAGGAGAGCAGAAGTGATGCCAGAGGTAGTAGAAGCCATACAAAGGATGAGGAGGGAGGAAGGCATGGAAGCAGTCAAGGAGTTGAGGGGAAGGAAGCAGTGGATCAGATGAATCAATCAGTCATTGGTGATGATACCCACCACCATCAAAACACTG
>QFEC01006474.1:2219-40633 GCA_003316585.1 Gomphus bonarii
AAAACATGTCAGGGTTTGATAGGGATTGAAACATGCATGCATCTGACGTGCACCAACATGCCTAAAGAGAAGGTCGATATTGCGTTACGGGTATGTTCCCTTGTATTCTCTTGAAACCCACCATTGATTAATCGGACTTCTTGTATACCATTAGGAAGCCAAACAGCATGGCTGTCGCAATATTTTGGCACTTCGCGGAGACCCACCCGCCGGTCAGGACGAATGGCAAGCTGTAGAAGGCGGTTTTACGCATGGATCTGACCTTGTCCGCAACATTCGCTCCCAATATGGGGACTACTTCGACATCGCTGTTCCAGGTTTTCCCCAGCACTTACTTCTGCCCCCAGAAGAGCGTGAAGAGGAGATGCGTTGGTTGAAGGAGAAGATCGACATGGGTGTACACTTCATCTTTACCCAAATGTTCTACGACATCGACGTATTCATAGGCTGGGTGAAAGCCGTTCGTGCGGCTGGTATCACAGTTCCAATTGTCCCAGGCATCATGCCCATTCAGACATGGAAAGGTTTCCAAAGGGCGACCCAACTTGCTAAGACCGTTATACCTAAATCTTTCCTTGATGTTCTCGAGCCACATAAAAATAACGATGAGCAGGTTAGGGAGATAGGGACGAAACTTGTGGCTGATATGTGTCGCAAGATCATCAAAGCAGATATTGGTATTAAAGGTCTTCACTTCTATACCATGAATTTGGAGCGAGGAACCAAAATGCTTTTGGAAGAGCTAAACTTTGTTCCACGTGTGGAAACTATTAAACCATTGCCCTGGCGTCAGGTGAGTAGCTAGCCACCTTGCTTATTGTCGGAAGGCTAGAATACAATTGTGTATACAGTCTCTCACTCCCAACCGGCGCCAAGAAACCATTCGACCTATCTTTTGGGCTAATCGTACTAAGTCGTACTTGTCGCGAACCGAGAACTGGGATGAATACCCCAATGGTCGGTTTGGAGACTCTCGCAGTCCTGCCTACGGTGAACTGGATGGTTATGGAGTGTGGATTAAACAGACAGTAAGTGTGAATTTACCTACTTTCACCCTATACTCATACATCCTACAGAAAGACGAAGCGAATCATTTATGGGGTCAGCCCCAAAGCATTGAGGAGGTTGCTCGTCTCTTCTCGCGGTTCTGTCTTTCCGATCTCGCCGCACTTCCATGGTCTGATGAGGCTCCTGCCTCGGAGACAACAACCATTGGGGGTCAACTAGCCAAAATGAACAACTATGGCTTCTTCACGATCAACTCTCAGCCAGCAGTCAATGGCGCTCGCAGTGACGACAAAATCTTTGGGTGGGGTCCTGCGAATGGTTATGTGTATCAGAAGGTTTGTTCTGTTTTGTTCGCTAGTATTTGAGTAGTTTACACGATTTTATCTTCAGGCATATCTCGAGTTTTTCGTCTCTCCCAATTTACTTTCCGCACTTCTTCCCCAGATCGAGCGTGACCCCCAAATCACCTACTATGCCATTAACAAACGAGGCGACTTGAAGACGAATACGCACTCAGAAGGCCCCAACGCCGTCACATGGGGCGTTTTTCCTGGCAAAGAAGTTGTGCAGCCAACGATTGTTGAAGCTGTCAGTTTCATGGCATGGAAGGTGAGCAACTGTATATCCCCTATGTAAAACCTGCTTACAGTTGATTTCCAGGACGAGGCATTTGAGCTTGGGTACCAATGGGCGAGTGTCTACGAAGCGAACTCCCCATCCCGCAAATTGATCCAAGACATGATGGACAATTTTTTCCTTGTGAATGTGGTTCACAATGACTTTAAAGATCCTCAAGCGATTTTTCATCCATTCTTCAAGGCTGGAGCCGAACATGGCCTTCGTGTAGAAGGTCTTACCAATGGCCTACACCAACAGCCGGTAAAATTGAACTGATTTATAATATTTTACTGAATTACTTCGCCATCTTCGGGTTCAACCCCCGTTGTCTTTCTCGCCCTCGGGGCCTATCTGCCAGCATTTCCATCTCAAGGGTTCCTTTCCACATTTCTCTTGCATCAACTGCATACCATCCGCATACCAACCTGCATCAACTGCATCTGTAGCACAAAGTAGGATTCAACCCTTGCTTCGTTTGACATCTTTCCATTGTAAATTTATCAACCGAACCGATGGTTCATGTTCGCATGATATATAAGGCTGCCAATAAATTGATATATTTTGCGTATTGCTGTTTTAAATAATGAAACAATAGGATACTCTAAATAAGAGAATCGTTCAACTATTAATTAAATGACTCAGAACTTTAGTATACAACATCCAGTTAATCTAGGCTCATCTGAGACAGAAAAGAATGAAAAGCTGTCCGCTATACATCGCTAAGAAATAGAGATCAGCGAAATGATTGTATACGAAATCGGTGATGAATCTGCTCAGGAAGGAAACGGGAAATGACAGTGGCGAGGGACCACGAGAAGGTGGAATGTGAGGCTGCCAATGAGAGATGACATGACACATCACCAAGAGTCTAGGAACTGTAGAAAATTCTGCATTTCACTTTCTACCTCCAAATGTGCAAGTTGAAAGTAGACAATGCGACATTGGGAACAACACTGAAGAAGTCAATGGTACGTGATACGGCGGTACAGAAGGTAAGGAACGGCAGACAAAGGAAGGGTGTAACCGTGAGGTTGGGAATAAGTCGGATTCCACCTGAGAGTGTAAATAGCAGTCGTGAGTGTTTCGAGAGTCCGAGAGCGTTAGGCGCACGATAGAGCCACTACTACCAGAGACTCACCGTCCGATCGTTGAAAAGCTTGTAGATATAGGGAATAGTTACCAGCTATAGTGCGGAATGAGATATGTGCAGAAGCAAACCAAACACCGTTTTTTTAGCCTGGTTGGGTACATGCGCGGAAGCAAAACATCAACCTAATGGATTCAGATTTTGACTCCATAGAGGTCGGTAAGGCGGCAAGGCATGCTTTTGAAGCCTCTCAATTACTGGATGCTGCGCAACGCGTCAATGCACTCCATCTTATTCGAGAAGAGCTTGAAATTCTACAGTCTGAAATATTGGCTGCCAACAAGCGCGACGTGGAGGTCGGTCATTGATCTTTATGTTAAAAAATATTTCCTATGAAGAGTTACCACAATATCCAGGCCGCCGAATTAGAACTTGCAAAAGGTCGACTATCAGCCTCGCTTGTGAAACGATTGGATCTTTCGACAGGTGACAAGTGGAGTGCTATGTTACAAGGCGTTTCCGATGTTGCCGCCCTCCCTGATCCCAATGGAAAAATCTCATATGCGTCCCAGCTAGATGACGGACTTGAATTGTACAGAGTGTCATGCCCCATCGGTGTGCTGCTCGTGATTTTTGAAGCCAGACCAGAAGTTGTGGTAAACATTGCGTCTCTGGCAATCAAGTCTGGTCCGTTTGGTCATTGCTCTTCGTAATTCACCGCTCACGCATTCCAGGTATGCAGGAAATGCAGCGATATTAAAAGGTGGCAAGGAATCCTTACACACTGCCACACTTCTGTCCCGGGCTATTCGCAATGCTCTCCGCAAAACATCTCTCCCAGCAGACTATATCCAGACCGTGCACACGCGACAAGAGGTTACTTCTCTCCTCGCGCTTGACCAGTATATTGACCTAGTAATCCCGCGTGGAAGCAATAGCCTCGTAAAGAGCATTCAGAACGGAACACGTATACCTGTCATGGGGCATGCAGACGGCCTTTGCAGTGTCTACCTGGACGCCAATGCCGACTGCGAGAAAGCTGTACGTGTGGTAGTTGACTCAAAAGTAGGCCCTTTCTGGAACAACAAAACAAACCTGGCAACTGAAGCTTGGTTTGAAAGATTGTTTATCCAGCGGCTTGTAACTCAGTTGAGACTCTTATTGTACATCATGCTCTTCTCCACACCGTCTGGCCAGATGTAGCTTCAACCCTTCTGTCTCATTCCGTGACACTCTTGTGTGACGTATCCACCCTCGAAGCTCTGCGGTCTAAGCCAGCATTTTCTCGCTTCGAGTCTCTCGTGCGGCCCTCGACCGCTGAGGACTACATCGCAGAGCATTTATCATTGACCCTCTCCGTCCTCGCAGTACCCTCGCTGGAAGTTGCGATACATCACATCAACTCGCATTCCAGTCATCACACCGATAGCATTGTAACGGAATCTCAAGCAAATGCATCTGCATTTTGCCGGGCTGTTGACAGCGCAGGCACGTTTGTTAATGCGAGTACACGGTTTGCTGACGGCTTCCGCTATGGCTTTGGGACCGAGGTGGGAATAAGCACGGGACGTATACACGCCCGAGGACCGGTTGGGTTAGATGGGCTGGTAACCTACAAGTATGTGATGAGAAGTCAGGACGCGAAAGGGCACATTGTGGGAGAATTTGGGTCAGGAGAAGGGAAGAGAAAATTCAAACATCAAAAGATTGACGTTGGTAGTGTACCCTTCTGATACTATGCAAATCCTATTATTTAGGCTTCCCATGAGCGTTCTAAAAGTATTTCTAATCTCCGCTTAGCGCTGTGCCGCTTACTGAGAGGTTTGGGTGTATGGTGAAGTCTTTCGGTCTTTGGCGTACGTCAACAATGTCCAGTTACGACAAAGTAAGTATAGCAGCAAGAGCGTAAGGGATCATATTTGGCTCACATTGTGCATAGGTTGTGAAGCTTGCCTGTAAACCTAAAGCAGCACCACCAAAGGCTAAGGTCTGTGCTGGTCATTGAAGTCGGTGGCCAGATGACCAACGTGTTATGCAGTATCTTGACCCCATTATAGCTGCTACTTGGTCTGAGGATGGTGCGGTCCATGATGTCTGTAAAGCTCTTTCTCCTCGCTTCCGAGAGCCTAACGCAATTGTGAGTACTCAGTTTACTTTCGGCAGTATCTTTACTGACGCAGCACTTCAGGTAGTGTTCAAAGCTCTCATTGTCTTGCATACGATGATTCGGAATGGGGCTACCGACAATGTGTTATCATATCTTTCCTCGGGGGATGTCCTCCGACTTCGCAATGTAGCAACTGGCCAATGGGAAGGTACCATTAAGCTCACGAACGCAGACAACGATTTAATTCCATTTCTGTAGGATACGATACTCCACAAAACCTTGCTCGTTATGCATTTTATCTCGACTCCCGAGTACGTGCCTACCGTGATCTCAAGCACGACGCCGTCCGTGTCCAGTCAGAATCAAACCGTGATATGCGGGTCTCTCAATCAATCGAAGATAGTCGGGTCATATCAACTACAACTACAATTAGCGGTCCAAATGGTCCCAGAAGGAGCAAGACCGTCATGGGTCGTAAACTACGATCTATGACAGTTGAGAAAGGTCTGCTCAGGGAGACCAAGGCAGTACATCGAATGATTGATGCTTTGATCGAGTGTAAAGTACGTCACGCGTGGATCCCTAGTCCAGCATTGTTGACCGAATTGGACAGTTTTACCTTGACAATCTCGACGATGAACTCACTATTACAGCATTGCGGATGTTAGTCAAAGACTTACTTGTTCTTTTTCAAGCTGGAAATGAGGGTGTTATTAACGTATTAGGTAGGTTTTTCGTTTCTAATTGCAACGTTGTTGATAATTGTTCCAGAGCATTATTTTGAAATGTCTCACATTGATGCCGAGCAGGCTCTAGCAATTTATCGCCATTTTTGTGAACAAACGGAGCATGTTGTGGAATACCTTGGTGTGGCAAAGAAACTTGAAAATCTCCTCAATGTACCTATTCCCACCCTTAAACACGTGAGTGTCCTTTGATGGAAGACTTCTATTGTTGATCTTCAACATGTACTTCAGGCACCCGTGTCTCTTGCCGGAGCTCTGGAAGAGTATCTCAAAGATCCTAATTTCGAGCAGAATCGTCTCGAATATAGAGCAAACAAAGCAGCGGCTGATAGTCACCAGTCTACACCATTCAACTCGGTACCAAAAGACGCAAAAGGTCAGCATGTCATCCAACCTTGAATATTCAATCTCATCATCTACTAGCTCCGACCTCGTCTGTTCCTCCTGTTCCAAAAAACGATGTAGCTACTACGTCCAGTGCCTCAAAACCTGAAGCAACAACGGAGGCAAACAAAGCCATGATTGACTTCTTCGCATCTATAGGAACGGAGCAGGAAACAATGTTCAACTCTTCGACGGGAAGGTGGGAGTTTGGATAGAAGTAATTATCATTCCATCACTAATGCCTTTCTTTCCTAGCGTTCCATCACAATCAGCTCAAAATCAAATGACGGTCAATCCTTTCATACAGCGGCAGTCTATAGCCTTCCCGTCCAATTTTGGTCCCTTTCCTCAGCAACAACCTTTTGTTCAATCTCAGCAGACAGGTTATATACAGCCACAGCAGACTGCGTTCCAGACCTCACCCTTTCCACTTGTACAACAGCCAACTTCTAGTCCTTTCTTGCAACTCCAGCAGCAACAGACGGCGAGTCCTTTCCAACAACAGCGGCAGTCTGCCTTCCTACAACAGCAGCCGACTGGTTTTTTACAGCCGCAAGCTACAGGTTCTAACCCGTTCCGGCAGAGTATGCTGTTTCCCCAGTCCACTGGAATTTCACCCTTTACATCTGGAGGGAATCCATTCGGCCAGTCGCCCGGTTCGGCACAGGCTTTCCCTGCACATGGAACCAGCTATGCTGGAGTTTCCACCGCTTTTCAGCAACCCATACAGTCATCTATGACATCTTCTATTTCCAACAGCCAGAACGGGAACAACAGCAATTCGCCATTTACACTTCCTAACCGTCCTCAATCCACTCCTATCACTTCACAACAACCATCACAGCCTTTTGCTGCCATTGCCACTCACCAGACAGGATCTAAGAACCCGTTTGGTATTCCCGTCACACCTGCTCCACCTGTTCCAAAACCGCCTACACTACAGGAACTTACCAACGGCACAATTGGACAGACCAATGCGTTTGGAAATGGACCATTTTTTAATAGTGGTGCTGCTGGTTTTTCAAATACGGAGCAAAGAGTGACGAGGCAACCGACTCCTGGTTCACCCAAACTTGCTACACAGTCGGGGTCTGGGAGCAGTGTCATGGCTAGTGTAGCCTCTTCATTTGCATCCAATGCTGCTAGTCAAAGTTCGGGTACTGGCTTGAAGTCGTCGAATCCATTCCCGAACAATCTCGCCCCACAACATACCGCCGCCACAACCTCCTTTTCCGAATTTTCTAGCCTTTCAAGTAACCCTACAGGCAGCACATCTGCGACAACCGCGCCTTCTACTTCGTCGCTTCAGCCACAGCAGACAGGGTTTGGCGGGATTAAACCATTTAAACCATCGTCGTCCTTTGGTGCAAACTTGTTGGAATCCTTACCACCTATCGCTGGCTCTCCATCCAAATCACCGTCGACCCCTCTGCCGCCTACAGACACAAGGTCGCCAACGTCAACAAATTTGTTTACGGGGCTTCCAGCTCCGAATCCTCCAAAGGTATCATTTAATCTCACAAATGGAGTGCATACCGGTCAGGCGCAGGCAGGCTCTCTCAATGCACAACGCACAGGTCTTCCATCCTTTGGCTCCGCTACAAATGGCATAGGAAGCAGCCCGAGTCTTAGCGGTGGCCTTCGTCCTCAATTGACAGGAGGGCCTAACCCTTTTCGACTCTCTATGATGGCGTCGTCATCTTCGGTGCCGTCATCTAGTGCATTTTCAGCATTTCAATCACTTCCGTCATCAGGATTCCCGCAGACCCCACTTATCAACAACCGTACTGGCGCCACTAGCTTGAGCGGAAATCCGTTTCCTGGAACATCGGGACAGGCTTCGTTCGGCGTGGGCTTGTCCAATCAGAACCAGACTGAATGGAAACCTCAGAATGGGTCTTTAATATGAGCCCTTCTATTACGCCTTTCATGTGTATAGGGACTTTTCAGTTGTGGATGGTTTTTTGTTAGTGGACGCGACTCATATGCATATGTACAAAGATACCCAAGTAAAATTGGCCCTAATTAAGCATTGCAAAGCTGGGTTTGAAGACAGTACTTGCCTCTGACGCTCACGTTCGTTCCGACGCTAGACACCCACACACAACATTACAATGACTACTGAGTTTGTGGGAATTTGTGATATGCATATTACAGCTCTCATTTCATCACAGACGATCCCAATCTGCGCCTGCGCCCTCCGAAGAAACGTCTGTAGAAGTCACCATCCAGGGATCCCTGGAACAGGCCAAACGCGCATATGCGTTACAAAACTTTGAGCAAACTGTCGAGCATTATGCTACTGCTCTCGAACTTATGTATATTATGTTTTTCTACGCGTTTGACGCGCCATAACGATCAAACTTTTCAGGACGAATAAGCACGGGGATGCTTCTCCTGAATGTGTCGATATCTACTTCGCGTACGGAAAAGCATTGCTAGAAAACGCCATCGCACAGAACTCGGTTTTAGGAAAGGAGGAAACAGGTGCCGCCCTTCAAGGAGACCAGGATGAAAACCAAGGTACTTTTTGAAACACTTGCTGTCCCCTTCCTATCTTGATATTCTGGCTACATCCCATTGAGTGACGCGTCTTAAAGCCTCAGGTTCTGGTCTAAACGCGTCCGACGCGCGGATCCACTTCGGAGAAGATGCGATATTGGCAACTGACGATGGAGATCCTAACAGTGGTGAAACTGATCGCGAAGAACAAACCGTTGATCTATTCGCCGAAGCAACGAAAGCACTACCAGACGATAGGGTCGAGGGTGAAAATGCTGAGAGTGGCGATGACGAGGAGGGGGATGGTGAACCAGAAGATGACTTCAACGCGGCATGGGAAGTTCTTGAAGTTGCACGGTCATTGTATGAGGCGCAGAAAGATTCGGATAATGAGACAAAGCTTAAACTTGCCGACACATACATTGCACTAGGTGATGTGTCCCTCGAGACAGGTACGCCGTGTGTCACGCTCTTGGAGCCATGCATTTATCGATATAACTAGAAAAACTCGAACAGGCGGCCAGTGACTACAATGCGGCGGTGGCTATAAAAATCGCTCTTCTTCCATTATCCTCTCGCCAAATTGCCGAAGTGCACTACAAACTTTGCATTGTTTATGACATGACCGCTGGTCGCCTCGCACTTGCAATCGAACACGCCAAAAAAGCGAAGGCCAGCATTCAGGCCAGGCTGGACGAGATCACAAAGCGTCTGAGCACTGCTTCATTCAACACAGGAGTAACATCAGAAGTTAAGATTGACGTCAAGGGAAAATCAAAGGCTGGTTCGGATAGATCTGGATCTGAACTTAGCCTTGACGAAATGTCGAAGATACAGTTGGAGTCAGAAGTGAAGGAGTTACATGAGCTATTGGAGGATGTGTCCCTCAAAGTGAATGATCTTTGCCTCTTTAAATCTCATCGTACTGATCCCGGAGAACGCAGATCGAAGAACTCAAGTCTTCACCGGATATGGCTGAGGCATCTGCGCCTGACCTTGTCGCACGGGAACTCGACCGCGACCTCAACGGTGCTGCTGGAACTACTTCAGCTTCCAAGCAAGTAAACGATTTAACTTCCATGGTGACCAAGAAAAAGAAAAAACTCCCTGAGACTACGATGGAAAAGCGAAAGGCTGATGATAACGAAATCACAGGCTCGCCTGAAAAGAAAATCAAAATGGACGGGACGGTATGAGCCACGCTGAACCATTTAGTCTCCTTATTTCCTTCCTGCTATCTATTGTGCTATTACTCCGTAGCGCACGGAATGACTTGTAATTCAATGCTAAAGTAGTCGCGATGTCTCATTCTGCAGACATCTTGAGAATATATAGATAATAGTGAAACGTATCTCCTAGCTCTCTGATATGGAGCGTAGTGGCATCCCGTTTTAAATATCGACGGCGGAAGTGTGGCTGCCCAAAGGTCAAGTAAAGAAAGACACCAGTTTTAGAACAAAGAACTCGAACCACCTCATCGATTTCTTTGGTGCAGTTTTCGATTACCTGTGGAGAAGGATTCTGCAAGCAAGTTGGTACAGATAATTCAAGTTAAGCCTGGTCAGCTTACCCAAACATCACCTTTAGCTGTCATCATTGCATCCATGGTGCCTGATAGATATATAGGCGGTCGATCCAACGTGGAGGAAGTCAAGCAAACCTTTATCGATGACAACATCGAAAGAGTTACTCTCAAACGCCAGGCAACGAACGTCCATTTCTAACCCTAAGAATAACGTCAACTCGTGGCAAATTGGGTATGCAAGCACCAAAAAATACGGAAATACATTGCATGCCAGGCCTCTTAACTGCATGCTTTGTGCGCATGTGTTGAATGAGCACAGACGAGAACTGGTGACACCGTATTAAGCCTTTCACGGTTTTTCCAAGATATAAAGACACACGTCGACGTTTGTTATTTTGGTATACCCTGCATCATACATCTTGTTGACGTTGAAAAGGGACAACAACAGTAAAAACTGCAACTAACCTCTTCCGATAAAGTTGAGTTTCCACACCCCAACATGAGTATGCGAGAGTCGCGAGTCACGAATTCGTGAATGATATCGGAAATTTGTGAGTAGGACTTGAACCAGTCAAACGAAACATCTGGTGCTTCACTGGCAAATTAAAGGACAACAGATTGAGAGGCGAAGTTGCTTAGTGTGTAAGCTTTACTCGCTTGCGATACCGTTGATCCCTGTCCTGTGGTGAGTAAATGAGGTATTCATGATCAAACTTACGCACCAGTATTCTTTCGTCTCGTATTGCTCGTTGCTGTTAGGCAGGAGGTCCATGGCGCCGACAAGTGTCCATCATGTGACGTACTATGCCTCCCTTACCCAGCACAATTCAAGAAGAGACCGCAAATCTCGTGGACTCGTTGAACCGACGTCAGAAAGATCTGCAGGAGTTCCAGATTCTTCGTTTACGAGACTTTAAAGGATCCCTTGCCACACAACAGCAGTATGCAGCCGAATTAAGGGAGGATTTGGAGCTCTTCGGTAAAAACGTTCAGGTCAGCATTGCTGCAGCATTCTGCGATGTACGTGAATATTCATGATTCTCTATTTTAGACCCTTGACTCGCTAGCTCAAGACCAAGAACGGGAACGAGAGCGACGAGAAGTCGCTCATCGCGTTCAAGGATTCACAAAATCCCTCGATCAGTAAGTTTGAGCGTAAACTCTAGTAAGCCTCTAAGCATAGGTTAATTATTAGGATGAAAAAAGATAGTCGTGTAGCACTGTTGACTTCCAAACGTGCCATCGATTCCATGTTACAATCGAACAGAGACGAATTATTGAAGTCTACAGTCATGTCCGAAAAGAAGTCTGACGAAAAGTCGGGGTAACTGCCTCAGCTCTCCTATCTCTGTTTTCTTGTTCATTCGAGATCTTGCCAGGGATGCTCTCATCAATGCAAGTCACGATGTTACAGAAGCTCTACGTAGAACAATCGGTCTGATGCAGGGCGAACTAGAACGTTCTGTACTTTCTTCCCAGATGCTAGGTGTGTTGAGAAAGTTCCATTTACGTGTTTAGGCCACTCACAGTTGCTAGAACAATCATCGGCTAATCTACGTTCTACAACTGCCGCACATGATACCCTCTCCACCCTCCTCGGCACTTCCAAGCAACTCATCGTTGCTCTCCAAAAGTCAGACTGGCTTGACCGCTTGCTAATTCTAGCAGCCGTAGCTTTCTTTTTCCTGGTCGTGCTCTTCATCCTAAAGCAGCGTGTTCTCGACAAAGGATTACGAGTGGCATTTTGGTGGACACGGTTTATTCCCGACTTCAGCGGTGATGGAGTAGAGGATCTGTTGAAGGTCAACTCTATTGAGACTGCTACCGCGACCCAGACTGCTACCGCGACCGCGACCGCATTGACCGCGGCCTCATTGCTGCTCACGACAATAGCTGCGCCACAACCATTGACCTCTTCCGGACTAGATGACCATGTGGCCTTTTCAACTCTTGTTCCAACACCAAACGTGCAGGGGGTAGATGCTGTTCCAGAATTTCTCGTGTCGACAGCAGTGTCAACTTCATCTCCCATGAGTTATGAGACAAGCACTATACGAAAGAATGATCTTCATCTACATCAGGAACTATAGACATATGTTTTATTTAAGTATATCACAACGCAACACGGAAAAATGAGGGATCATAGGTCAGATAGAAGCAACTCAAATGTGAATAGCACCGAAAATTATAAATTGTCGGGGGGCGGCGGAGGTGGCTGCGCTGAGAATATTAGGTTTAAGGGTGGGGTTGTCTGACTGTCATCTGATAATAGGGTTGCAATGATGGATCGTCCTGCAAAGGATCTGCCTGCTAGAGCATTCAAAGCCTTTGCGGCACTGGCCCCGTCATAGAATTTGACGTAGACTCGCCCAACACCAGCCGCCTCATCCAACCTAACGGCATCGGCAGCTGCTTGAGCTCCTCCTTCACCAGGTGCCCACTTACTCTTATCCTTTTTAACTGGTCGGGGGATCCTAATATCCTCTATGGGTCCGAAGCTTTCGCATTCCTCATTGACGTCTGCAACAATGTCCTGGTATTCTTGATCGTTAGATAGGTCTTCAGGTGTGACCATGTTGAGCATAAGTAATATACGTGCATCGGCGGGTTGTGCTGTTGGGTCCCCTGCAGGCATTATTGGCTGTGGTACAGTTGGGAACGCCTCCGCAGGAATGTTGGGGTTAGGGATCATGCCTCCCCCAACACCTTTGGCACCGATGGAAGCTCGTTGAACAACAAGGTATCGGTCGCCGAGTTCCATCCCGTTAAGGCCTTGAATAGCTATGTCTGTCACAGCCGGATCAACGTACTCGAAAAATGCAAAACCCTATAAAAACGTTAGATGGATCCAAAACTGCAGAGCAACCTCAATACGCACCTTAGACACGCCATTCCCGTTCTCACGCACAAGGTTAAACGCCTTGAGTTCCCCAAAGCTCTTGAGTAATTCCATGACCTGCTCCTCGTTGAGATAAGTGGGGAGGCCACCCACGAATATTTTGTTGATCGAGTCAGGAACATTGGTAGATACAACACCAGGAACGTGCATCCCTGCAGGAGCTGAGAGATCGGTTCCGGCATAGTCTTTCGGGCGGCGGATCTTGAGAGGGACAGAAAGGAACATTATACCATCGAAAGCGATAGCTGCAGTTGCATCCTCGGCGCTCCGGAACTAATGGAGAGTTATGACTACACAACTAGCTCGCGGCCAGAGAACCGAATGTTACACACCTCGACGAATGCGTAGTTTTTCTCGTAATTAACTTGTACAGCTAGAACAGGGTCACCTGCAGCACCTGTACCAATGGACATTTCTTTCATTTTGAGGTTGAAAAATTCTGCAAGATTCTGTTCGTTGATCTCGGGAGTGATAGAACCTATATAGAGTCTCCGAGACTGGCGGGCTAGATTAGGGTTGCCTCCAACTCCCATCCCAAATGTTGTCACGGGGAGAGGTGTGGGTAAGCCAGCCATACCAAGAATTGGGGGGACTTGGGTTCGGTTGGCTCCAGGAAGGTTGAACAGACCTTGTGATAGCGTTAGTCGTAAACCTACGAATGAATGTCTTATAATTTACCCGTTTGCTTAGCTTGTACTGCAGTGTACTGCTCATATCCAGGAGCCGCGACATCCCAACCGGATGCTTTACGTTTCCTTTGAGAAAGTGGGACCGCGCCTTCAGGAGTGGGTGACCTCTTTTCGGGGAAATCAACATCACCTCCTTCGCGACCGCCTCCTCTTCCTCGGTCTCTTCCACGTCCACCAAATCCTCCGCGGTCTTCATCACGACCTCGACGGGGTCTCTGACTAAAGTCATCTTCTCTTCCACCCCGACCTCCACGGTCGCTCCGGTCACCACGGTAATCTCGGCGTCGGTCATCCTCATATCTTGAGCCACGACGACTAAAATCATCGGGACGCGCCCCAGGCTGTTCCCTTTCACGACCTCTATCACTTCTTTCACCTCTATCCCGACGATCACGATCATCGCGCCTGGAGGAGTAACGGTCATAGTCACGTTCATCGTATCGCGACGAGCGATGACGATCATCACGGTCACGAGAGGAATGGCCACGATCTGCTAGGTAAACGGATGAAAGAGTGAGATAAGCATGCTGGGCTGCAATTGGGTCAGTGCTCGCGGGCGAACCCGCCGAAAGGAAACAGCCATTAAGCCCCGCTCCGTGGTTTCTCTCGACATCGACAATGGTTCATGAGGCAGCTAGCTGCGAAATGACAATAGAAGACATGGTGCGGGGACATGCACCATGAGCTCTACGAAAAGGGCTGGAGATTGACAATGGAATAGACGGTATTTACCTCTATCATCTTTCACTCTTGACAAGAAAGCATCAGCGTTATCTATTATTCATGCATTTGTTCAATATTGTTCATGCCAGTAACATAAAGATCTCACCATATTCATCAGGCATGTTGGTAGAGAGGATGGCGGAGCTTCGATTTTACATTCCGCTGAGAAAAATCAAAATTACTGTCTAAAGGAACAAAATGATAAATACTTTTATAGCTCTGTGGATATAAAAAGACGATAAAAAGTATACGAGATCATTGTTCGCATGTCGTAAGCTTAAGTTATATCAGGGCATAAGCATGAGAATCTAAGCTTCAATCGCTGATGTCGTCCAGTGGTCGTGTGAGGGTTAACTTGTTTCCCTTTTTTCTTCTCTTAGTTTGTCCAAGAGCCATACCGACAGCTTGATTCCCCCTCTTCCCACCCGTCTGTTTGTGTGCTGCCTTCAGACTTGAAGTGGTTGTCTGAGTATCCGAGTCGCTTAAGTTGTTTATAATGGACCTTTGGACAACCTCGCGCTGGTTTAGTTTGGGTCTAGGAATTGGGGTTGAATCATCTTGCATAACCACGACATCCGAATCTGAGTTCGCCGATTCTCTTGGTTTCGGGTCACTCTCCTCCCCCACGTGTATCTGATCAAAGTCCAGGTCCCTGTGATTGGGAGTTGGAGGGAGGCTCCGTAGATCGAGGACCCAAGGCGAGTCATGAAGGTTTTCCTGTGTTGGGGACCTGGGCGATGATGATAAAGGCTTGCGACTCGATTTGAATGATGAGGATGATCGCAATGGAGGCTTTGGGTGATGCGCGACTGGTAACATAAATGGCATGACAGACGATTCTTTAAGATGTTTCTTCCGAGGGTGAGGCGTGCGCTGGCCAGGACCGCTCAATATCGATATCCCCCCGCTCTCCTTCAATCGCGTGGCTCTGCCTCTCACAAATGAGTCACTGGAATCAGAGACCACTCCGGCTTTATCCAGTTTTTCTATCGACTCCTGTCCTTCCCCACTTCGGGGCTCTGCCTCGCTTTCGGATTCCTTGTTCCTTCCATTAGTGGCCGGATGACTTTTAACTTTCCCTCTTCTTTTTCCTTCCACTTTCCTGGCCAGCCAGCGCTCTCTATCCACCTCTTTTCTTACATCCGCATCAGCTTCTCCTCTTTCTTCCAATAACTTTCTTCTCTCCTGCGCCCGATCTCTCGCAAGTTGCTCACCCACTTCGGCCGCTTCTTCTCCCTGTGCTTGTTCGGGGAACATTACAACACCATATTGTTTACTCTCCTCTAGCACACGTAGTGCCTCTTCCTTCGTCGGGAGGTGCATGTCGTTCTGGATAAGGAGCAAAGCGGTTTCGGGCACAAGTACGCGTGTCAGAAACTGATCCGGTGTGAGTGGATCAACGGATACCAGTGGGATATCGTCCGGAGGAAATAATGTGTAAAGAGATTGATGGATAATAATAGAGCCCTGTACTCCGTAACTGTTGGAACCTCCATTAGAACCAGAAATGAACATGTTTTATTTGCTTCCTCACTAGCCAGGCTGTGTCCTCTCAAATGTCGCATATTGACCACTGACACTCACAACTTTCATTTTTCCCACTTCCTTTACGTCGTCCTTGACTTCTCTCCAGAACTGGCTATCATCCGGGTGCTCGATGAATTGCCTTAGTTTGTTTCTGAAGCCTCTGATGCGATTTGGGAGACTTGCAAAATCTAAGCATGTGGGCCAGCCACGTTGGAGGGCAAGGGGAAGATGTGTCACCTCGAATCTGTGACGCTGACACAGTTCAATGAACGCAGCCAGAGGGGCTTTGAGACCACATGCATTTCCAGGGCGTGGGTCAGTATATGATTTGCGCTTCGTACGCTCGAGGAGGGATAAGAGAGTGGGGGAAGGGGTTGATGGCCACGGTTCGTCACAATAAGGGCAAAGGGATGATGGATCCACTATGTACATTAATCAGGGCGTCAGATCGTATGATAACATTCAGAAATACCTTGACTGTCGCCTTCTATTGAGAGTGAACTGAAAATGTCGACAGTATTGAGCTCAGGGGAACTATTATGGATAAGGTTAGGCAATATGTATACAGATCATCAGACTTACGTTCGAGATCTCTTATTTGTCCTCTGCTCATTATCGTTTTTTGCAGACCGCTTGGAACCCGACGAATGTGCTGATCCTGGGAGAAACTGGGACATTGATATTGAGACATTAATATTGGGAAATGGTTGGGGACCTCCATGTGATAAAATAGCTTCATTGCCATTATCTGTCAAAGCAAGCTCATCATCGTCACCTTCATCGCAATTAGCGCCTGTAATGGGAGGGGAGGATGATGTATCGAGAGGAAGACGACTTGAAGAAGTGATTGACATTGGAAATGGTGCAAGATCTCGACGAAATCCAGTGGATAAACAACTATTCAATTTGGAGTTAAGAGCATGGCAGTCATCTTGCATCGGGAACGGTTCTAGTTCGCGTTTTCCCTTAGATACTTTCTGTTTTGTAGCTCGATTGGAGTTGTGTCTCTTTAACGGGGAGGTGGTTTGACCATTCTCACGGGTAGGATATTTCTGCAGTGCCCGAAGAGCAAACTGATTAGAGGGTAACACACTGTAATTAGGAGGACGCAGTGATTTCAGGGAATATAATTCTGTTTCGTGTTCTTGCTTGAGATCAGGTGGTTTGGCACCATGATGATTTGCACGAGGCTTGACTTTAGAGCGAGAGTGAGGTGGAGTTTCATGGGACTCTGTCGAAGGCTAACAGATATGAGTGAGGCTATAGAAATCATTATTGAGAGTGAAACTTGCCAGGCTCTTTTCAGGAGCCTTAAGTTTTTTACGACCGGGAACCGTCTGTAGATTTGGCAGAGAAGGATCATGTAGTAAATCGAGGTCATCTTCACTTGCAATGTTGTCATGACTTTCATCATTTTCAGGCAAGGTAGCTTGAGGATGCTTGAAAGCCTTTCGACCATTGGTCGTAGTCATCTTGAAACCGGTGCAACCGAGGTCTTCAGAGACCACACCTCTGAGCCCAGGTTTAGAACGCACAAGTGGTTGTGGTCTGTGGTAGCCAGTTTTGTCCAGCTTCAATCGCATTTTCTCCATTGCTGAAGGTTCGGCTAGTCAATGGAATAAGTATGAGATCGTCGCGTTGTCAGTTGTAGATAGACAAACACTGAAGCGACGCGAATAACCACGTCCACAAATGCAATTAAGCTCAAACACACCAATTAGGAAACTTTAATTCATGAACTAAATTGCATCAAGTGTATTATGTAAATGAATATACAATTAATAACATCAATATCACTATCGTCGGTGTGCTGGCTAACCTCATGGAAAGCACTACTCACGACTGACAACATAATCTGTGATGGCCTTAACCTCAGGAGGTATGTCAGGTACTAGACAGGACAGCTCTTTAGAGAGAGGTCTTGGTTACAAGGTTACAATGCGAGATCAGGCAAGAATCATAGTTCGTGTATAGCGGAGGCCTTCGTCATTGCGGCATCATGCTGTCGCGCGACCCAGTCTCTTCAATAGTACTTGATTGCGAGGCGTCTTCTTTGTTAAGGTTTGTTTCTGACAAGAATTCTCGGGGTTTACTCCATCCTGGTATAGCTTGCCGGTTGCCTGCCCACTCAACACGACTAAAAAACCGCGGATTTACAAAACCATCCTCGTTTCCAGGGCAGCAAACGACTTCATTAGATGAAATCAAGAGCTTCAGACCAGCTTGAAGGGCCATAGGTACGTTGAGGAATATGTATACTTCAGATGTTGTGCGCATGCCTAGTAAGCGTCAAGTCAAACAAAGTTTTTAAGCCGAAGGTTTTTTTTCTTACCGCTGATGACACCGGAGCCAGGAATGCCTTGGGCAAAGTGAACATGTTGCCGGCGCATTCTTGAAAGACCCTCGACAGCTAGCGGAAGGCATAGATTGGTATCAGTGTCCGAATAGTTATGATCAGACATACCTATTCGCTCCCATGCTTTCTTAGTTGTTCCATGCACAGCCATGGGAACCTGAGAAGGTGTTGTAACAGGGATCATGTCTATCTCGACAATCTGCAGACGAAATAATAAGTTTGCTGTGTAGGATTCCAGCTGAACCGCACCTCTATAGAGTGTCCCTGATTTGCACGTATCCACCATATACTCTCCGCTGCCAATGTTTCAGGCTCATACAGAAGAGTATACCGTTTCTTGTTGTCTTTTGCCACAACACGTTCCAAGGTCATGAAGTCGAGCGAGTGAAAGTAGGGAATGGCAAGCTGGCCATGGGTTGAGAATGCTTCAAAAAAAGGGCATTATAGGGACTCACCAGCTCCGTGACCTTTACATATCCATCTTTGCGCATGTTGATTCCTTGCTTTATCGCGTTATGCCTTAAGATGTATGATAGCTTCCTTGAGATATGCTCCTCATTGGGGGTTTCTGTATTGATTCTACCAAACCTCTGTTTTCTGTATGGCATGAGTGCAATATGCCTCTCTTCCTTCGACGTGGGATAGACGTAATAATGTTTAAAGTTATTGGGACGTGGCTGAACAAGTGCACGCGCTGTGACTCGGAACATAGCATAGTGGCGCTCAGCCTTCAATTTAACACCTAACGCCACGGCGCCAGAATTGCAACGGATGACTTTGATAGTCGATGTCTACACATGGCCACCTTGGCTCTAATATGGCTCCTACATCTTGGAAGTCTCTAACCTCCTCCCGTTTAACATCCCTTAAGGACTATGTTGCGCAATTGGACTACAAAGCGACGTATGACTCTCTGTCATCGCGCGTGCGAGGTACCAAAGATGACGGCTCGAGGCAGACCTGGGATCAATGGGCCAGACAAGCTCTGAGGAAACCGTATGACTCCATCGACGTGCAGCGCGTGGCGTTAGCGGTAGAGACAGTGCATCTGTTTCCTGGCTGGGCTGTAAGACGGTATAAGGACCCTGCGAGGGTGAACGAATGTCGTAAGACCAAATGCAGTTATCACACATCGTGGCTTATCGTGGACATAGTTCCAGATACGGAATTTGGATTGGATGTGTACGTTTCTGGCTTTGCATCAAGCGTGCGCCCTCTGGAAGCTGCCACCCGTTCCCAGAAGGCATTTTATCGTCTTGCAAAAGGTAACGAAAAATAGCCCATTAGCTCGACATTAATTTATTCATTATTTCCACAACAGGGTATGCTGCCCTTCCAAAGCTCAGAGCGGTCTCCGCCACACCTAGTACTCCAGGGATGGGATCCCCTAGTTCGCGGATATTTAACCAACCATCAGAATCTGAACTTCCGACAAGTTCTCCTAACCCTGATCAAATTGAATTAGAGACCCTTGAAGCACAATTTAAAGAAATCTCCCAATCTTTCTCTTCAGCATCATCATCCTTTGAGTCAAATGACGATGAGGATGTTTTATGTCAGAACCGAGACTATCACTCTGAATTGCTACGGGAGGAAGATGTCCTTGACCAATATATGGATTCTACATCTGTCTCACATCATACACAAAGGTTCATACCGTCGAGGTCTGATCCATCGCTACCTATCTCTTCTGCTACCCAAACATCTTTACCTTCATCTTCTTCTCTGCAATCTGAGCTTGTCGACTCTACAATTCGGAGATTGCATGCAAACCTAGACTCCCGCCTTCGACCTTTTTGGTCAAGCGTTATTCCTAACAGGATCATTCGCCTTTCTATCTTTTGTCCTGGTTTCGCTCATCTGCCTTCAGAAGCACATGGTACAATGGAAGGACATGATTTTGACTTAGAGCCATTGGCCACTCAGTACGTGACCACCAATTCCCAAGGCGCTTTTCAGGCAACATTCAACGTACCCTGGGATCGACTGGCTACACACCCACCTACTTTGCATGTTGCTTTTGGAGATAGAGACACCGAATATCCCGTAATCGTACAAGCTGAAATGTGGGCGCCGCCTCCAAATTCGCCTCCATCTTCTTCCCCTGCTTTTGCTGATCCTAATCCGCCATCCTCGGCTTCACCGGATCCTGGGTTGCCGGTAGTAAAAAATCGCATAACTGTGTCTCTGTCAATACCCAACGTACCTGTTCGCCTCATCTCTGATATCGACGATACGATCAAACATGCAGGCGTCCTTCAAGGTGCCAAACATGTATTTCGGAATGTGTTCGTGCGTCATTTGGAAGACCTTGTCGTTCAAAGTATGGTGGACTGGTACAGAACTTTGTGGCAAAGGGGTCAGTACATTTGTCTATCTATTACCTTGATAGTTAAATGCTGATGTATTTATTTACTGCTTAGGTGTCCGCTTCCATTATGTTGTGAGTCCGACTGGAAAGCAATGGTATTGACCTTGACGCATGCCTGTTGCATCTCAGTCGAACTCACCATTCGAACTTTTACCCGTCTTGAATGAATATTTCCATGTCTCCTCGCTCCCAGAAGGTATGTACATCCAGCCTGTCAGAAGGAAATCCGGTTTTCATGGTTCTATGACACAGGATCCATCAGACTTAAATCATACGCTGCCCGCTCTCTGTTACCTGCGCTGTTTTCTTCACCTGCCTCGCGCAAGCGCCAAGGCGTCGTTGAAGTGCTTGACGCGTTCCCGGACTCACGGTTCATACTTGTTGGTGACACGGGGGAGCAGGATATGGAGCTATACGCAGAGTTGGCGAGAGAGAGGCCTCACCAGGTTGCCGGTGTGTTCGTGAGAAATGTCACGACAAGACCGAGACAGGTGTATGGTACTGGGGGGAAGGATGTCTTCAACACCGAGTCTGGTAGGCCCCTAGTGGACATGGAGCCAGGGGCTATGGAATCCATGCCTTCCTTAGATTCATTATCCAGTTCATTATCAAGTTTAAACTGTGACACTGCGCCTATTCGATCTTCTCCAGCCCTCCCTCCAGTACCACCCACACCTAAATTTCCACGTCTTTTTCACCGGAGTAGATCTTGGGGTGCAATGACGGCTGAAGAAAAAAGGGAGTATGAACTGGACGCGCGTATACGGCGCGCTCGGGCAGAGATACCGATGCACATCGCGTTCAGGGTGTTCCGGGAACCACAAGAGTGCGTGGAGGTGCAAGTGATCCTAGATCGGTACCTAGGCGGCAAATAGTGAGTCGCGGGCTCTACAGTATAGCTCAGGAACCTATTTATTCCTTGGAAACAGATTGACACTGATACACTAATTATTGTGACCCTGTTGTACATCATTCTATACCTGTCCCTTGATGTCGTTCATTATAATTTGCTTAACACAATTAATTGCCTTTTGCGATTTGCGCGTCCATTGAGACCGGATAACCGAAAGAAGCCTGAAGCCGAAGGCGTGGATAGGTCACGTGCACGTGAGTTTTCGTTAGTCACACTGTACAGTTTTATTTCGAACCCAGCCAATTTCCTAGTACCATCATCTACGTCAAGACTCTGTACCCAGATGGCTCCTTCGACAACGTGAGTTCTCCACACCATATGTTGGTGGCCTTCAAATTCATAGTCATTTCACACAAGTGTTCCATCTGCCTCTGTGAGCCCAATGGCACAAGAACCAAGAGTCTTTTCAAACTCACATGTCGTTTAGGATGTAGAGGTCCCGGAAACCCTCCTCAAGAAGAGGAAGCAAAATGACAAGCTCCGCGAAGAGAAAATTGCTGCTTCCTTAGCAGCTCGAAAGGTGAGGATTTTTGACACCTTATCCATTCATGATGCATACGAAGTCTATTCGACGAACGGCTAGTCGATTATCGATGATGCTGCCCTTTCAATTATACCATCTTTCGGGACTGATTCACTTTCTTATATCTTTTTCTTTCCGCTTGAGGAATATATATTAACTAGTCCCATAGGCCCAGAAGGCAAAGCGCAAGCTTATCTTCAAACGTGCCGAGGCTTTCGTGAAGGAATACCGTGTAAAGGAGCGAGAAGAGATACGCTTGAAGCGCGTCGCTCGCACTGCTGGTGACTACTACGTTACAGCCCAACCAAAATTATATTTCGTTGTTCGCATCCGCGGGTGCGTGCTAATTCTTAGTTTTCTTATCACAAAACTGACCTTCCGTCAGAATTAACGAGATAGCGCCTAAACCGCGAAAAATCTTACAGTTACTCAGACTGCTTCAGATCAACAACGGCGTTTTCGTCAAAGTTACGAAGCCTATGCAACAAATGCTCCGTCTCGTGGAACCTTATATTACATATGGGTACGCAAGTCTCATCAGCTGTGATTCGCGCTCATTTTTTTCTAGCGAGCCAAACCTCAAGACTGTCCGTGAACTCATTTATAAACGGGGATATGGCAAAGTCAACCGCCAGCGCATCCCGCTGGACAACAACGCGGTCATCGAGACGGCTCTCGGCAAACACGACATCATCTCTGTCGAGGACCTAGTCCATGAAATATATACAGTCGGACCCAATTTCAAGCAGGTGAGTTGTTCATTCATCTGTCGTAAGGTTTCTTATCTCATCCATTCCAGGCTTCCAACTTCCTCTGGCCTTTCAAACTCTCCAATCCCAATGGTGGCTGGCGCAGCCGGAAGTTCAAACACTACGTGGAGGGTGGTGATCAAGGCAACAGGGAGGAGAACATAAACAAGCTCATTCGCCAGATGAATTAAGAGGAAGCAGATCTATGCCATGAGTATGATATGTTTTCTATATGCATGGATGGATGCGACATAGGTCGCCCTAAATTCTACTGCGTTTGAGTGCACAAATGCCGAGGCCCCCAGGCACCCAAATGAAGTATTACTCAAGAATGCTTCAGGCGTGGTTAAAGTGCGATGCTCTTTGTGAATCCTATATCGAATGCCGAGATCAAGCACTTGTATAAATTCTACAATAGTACTAGCACGACAAGCTAACACGATCGTCAGTCCCGAAAGCACTATTGTGAAAAGCTTGCTTCCGGGAAATGATACCAGGTAGCCTCACATGGGATTATGCATTTTTCCCTACATGAGGGACCTCAACATCTGCCATGTCATGCACATCCAATGCCACCAACACCCTGGAGACCATATTATAGCTAGCCACGGTTGCAGTTGCCTCCATCATTTGCTGGTCGTTCAAATGAACCTGGAGCGCGTCGAATACGTCGCGAGGAACTTTAACATGGACAGTCATGGCATCGGCATATGCTAGCGCGGCTGCTAGCACGGGTGAAAAAGTGGCAGTGGATGGAGGCGGTATTGACTGGGACGAGCGGACATAGGACACGTCCCTAATGGCTGCAAGTTGCACATCGGTCAAACCCCCAGCACGTCCAATAGGTTCGTGGGCGACCCTGTGCGTGATTGACGTCTTGGAAATGTCAAATGCAAATGTGCAACCACGCACCACTCATAGGCCGCTGAGTTGAGGGCCGCGACACGCAGGATCTACACGGATTTACGGGCCTGATATTTTCCACCATCACGACAAGACTCACAAGCAATTCCCTCAATCCATCCTCTAAGCTATTTTCTCGTCTTATGGCACCCAGCAAGCTGCTATAGCCTGATGCAATTGCAGGAGCGTTGAGGAATACTCCATCAAGGGATACGAGCTTCCCATCCTTGCGTCTTTCTCGGATTTTGTCCGCAATTGGGGACTCTCCGGGGGCGGGATAGACATAAGGGATTCGGGGCATGATGTAGTCGATGGGAAAGCAACAAACAGCCGGACTTACATAAGTCTGAACGCAATGAATGTATCTTAACCCTCAAAATTATTGGCCACCTCCATAAATATTGCCATGATATAGTAGACCCATAATCACGACAGGATATAAGAAGTAATGTACACCTCGCCAAGCCGGTTTTACAGTCCGTTTGTAAGGGTGTGGCTTGTGGATGTAGGGGTAGTCGATGGCTTAGGATTGGTAGCCCGTCGAGAAACCTTTTTGGCCTCCTCTCGTTTTATTTGCTCCTCCAACTCCAATAAAAATGCTCGCATTTCCTGGTAAAGCAGACGATGGGTGGAAGAATCTTTGTTAAATCGAAAACGGATGCTCACAGTGTTTGCAGGTTCAAAGGAAAGACCCAAGGAAAGAGCGTCTTTAGCCTCTTCATACTTTCCGAGGCCCTGGAGGGCTTTGGCTTTGCGGAAATGACCTTTGCTCCATGGACGCTTGATTTGAACGACGGCATCAGCATCTACAAGGGCGGATATCCAGTCGTTGATGATGGCATGGGCTGCGGAGCGGTTGGACAAAACCATGGCAAGCTCATCCTTTATCAGGTTCGAGGCCTCCCATGGAGGGCGTGACATTGTGATTTCAGCTGCGGTGGTATACATTTGAATTGCTTGTGCATATTTCCCTGAGCCGTACAGTTTCTGAGACATGGAATGAGACGAGAGTTCTGAATCTAATCAGCAATTGAAATACATTGCCCTCCTCTTTGGCCTTCATTACTGCTAACGAACGTGGATTCTGCATCACTGTCTGAGGATTAATTTGGGGGGGCACAACTTCGTTCACTGGGAGCATAGTCGACAACTGATGTGAGAGAGAATTGAGAGGGCCAAAGTCAAGTTTCGAGTTTGGGTCTGCTGGAGAGACTTGCAAATTAGTGCTCTTACCCCCAGGCACAGATTCAAGCTTGAGAGGCACAGCATAAAACCGGGCATCAAGAGCTGCCTGGAGAAGTGGATCTGGGGAGGGCTGCATCATAGGCTGGGGCTGAGGAGCATGATTGTGGGTGTGAGGCTGAGCCATGACGGTCGGAGCGAGGTGGCTAGTCGGAGTAAGGTAGTCGGAGTAAGGTGGCTAGTCGGAGTGAGGTGGCCAGTCGGAGTGGCTAAATATATTCTTAGACGCGGAAGCAAATATTGTTGTTTTCCCTTGACATGACGTCTTTATTGACCTGAGCTTATATATCTTCTCTCACATTCTTTCTACCTCCATGTCCACCACCAAGAATCCCCCTTTGCCCCCTTTAACGATTGGCGGCACTCGTAGTCTGTCCCCACGACGTCGTGGGTCTATGGCCGCACAAGACCCTTTTGGGACCTTTCCCGACACAGCAAGAACCATGACAAGTACACTACATATCATCAAGGCCCCCATATCTCAGGATGTAGACGAAGGGTCACGACGGTCGACCAGGACTCGCGCCAGGTCAAATTCAGGCGAAAATACTGGCACTCGTATATCATTTGCTTTCTCGGGGTTCAGCCCGACCCCACCGCAGAGAGATTCCTCGTGTCGCCCACACAGCTCCGGACCCAGTCGTTCAGCCTCACCCTTGAATTCCAGACCACTGTATATGCGAAGCAACTCATTTACGAACCTGCCTACGACCCCGCTCTCCCCCTTGACGCCTATTCAAGTTTACGACTTGGCTCAGCAGTGCAACAATTCTCCTCATTCTCCTGGAAATATTTCTATTCCGCCTTCTCCAGTGAACTTTACTCCACTTCCAGAGGCATATCAGCTACCTTTCTTAGATAGGCCTAAAGAGGTTAAAGAGCTCCTCTCTCAGCCGGTTACATCCAAATTGTTTCTGCTCCTTGCTCAATCAATCCTAGCCAGGTCTTCCTCGGGGAGCGACGCAGATCCTTCATCATGGACGTATCCCCAACTTGAACAATGGCTTACCCAGACAACTCGAGATGAGGTCGGCGACGTGGAATGGGTTCAAAAGGCAAAGTTGTGCGTTTCAGCTAGATCCGAGCTACTTTGGGAGAGAATTAAGGCAGCCCTTGGTGTCCCCCCCGACCTTGACAGTCTTGACAAAATTTCAGACAAACAGACTGGTTCCAGTCTTGACGTATCGGTCCCTGAAGGCGGTCTGGATGGCGAAGACATTTCCGAGTCGTTTGGAGACACTTGGGTCGAGCCCATACTTACACCTCCAGTCGGCTCCTCGCCCATTCTTCCTCGCTCCCCCACGTCTTCGTTCTCTCGATCTCCAGCCGTTACTCTCCAGGGCGTGGGTCGCATGGAAGACATTTCTGAAGACATTTCTGAGGATGTATCCGAGTCATACCCCACTCCAACTGCCACTACCGCTGTGCATGGTCTACGCGTAGTAGTCTCTCCATCTGAGCCTCCGGCACGCCGGTTCTCTAATGCTTTACCTCCATCCGACTCTCAACCCATTGTGCCCTATGATGTGGTTGCGGATCGAGGGCCGGGCCACCCCCTTTTCCCGTCGAGTTTTGCAAACCTCGCACTGGGACCTACACTTCAGGCAAAGTGGGTTTGATTTTTATGCCTGGTATTCTTGTTCACTGATTAGGATATTACAGCAACCCTTCACTGCGATCCCCTTCTGCACCTCCGTCATCTGCATTCACGTCATCATTGCACCCTCGCCGGCAAACGGCCAGCTGGACAGAAGGGTGCGCACAAAGACAAGAATATGCCCTATCCATCGCCAGTGAATGAAGCAATCAAGTTTCTCCGCGGAGTAAATTTTCATGCCCCAATTAATCTGCCTTTCCATCACCGAACGAGTGTTTAACCCCTCATGCATCATTTTCCCGACATGGACATTTTCTCTGTTTTGGGTTTAATTTGGGTTCCAAAATTTCATTAGTGTTTCGAATGAATGAAAAAAGAGAAACACAGAATAGAATATACCCTGTATGACTTGACTGTACTGCGTCAGTAGTGGTGGCATTGTAGTCTTACATCATAAGGAGCTACTAGAATTGAAAATTGAATGTCCCCTTTCCTCTCACACTGTAGCAACGTCATTGCTCCTCTGTTGGACTTGTCGGACATAGGAAAAATGCCTAAGTGTAAAGCTCAACATGTTCAATAATACAGGTGCGAGATACAGACCTGAGCATCAATCACTGAGGTTGAGAAAAATGATGCCAAAGCAGGACCTCAGACAGAATAAGAAGAAACACCGTGTTTGAGATTACCGGAGATAGAAGTCATGGTGATTGCACTACAATAGGCTTACTGTGTGAGGGGCCGTCCTCCCACCACGGGCCACCGCGCTACTTGGCTCGTAAAGCGTAGAAGAGGACATTGATGAAGAAACTGATTTAATGATATAGACACTATCTTAGAGTCGAAGCCTAGGATTTCCCAGTCAACGTCCAGATAATTCAGGGGCCACAGTCCGTGTAAGAGAGCAGTACGGGATGTCCAGAGCTGTATGATGACATGAGAGCGGAGGCGTCGGTGATGACACTGAGGAGATGGTGGAGTAGAGTAGATGATATGAAAATCGTATAGAGTAAGGTAGTCGAGTCTTTATCAGCGAGGGGATGTCGAGAGGAAATAAACAGTCGCCTTTTGGTGACAGGCTGAGTTGAAAATAGGTGGAAGCGCCGAACACGTCGATGATGCACGTATAATTCGACCCGTTACCATACTTCCGCAATCACCTGTAGTTTGTTCAGCTTCTTTCGTATATGGTCGTCACTCGCCGACAGAATACAGGCCCATTGCCTGCTATTACCAGTCGGACAAATTCTGCCAATGGTTTGACCCGTTCCAAAGGGAAAGGCGTCGACAAGACTTCATCTTTGCAAGAGCCTGGCGCTGAGCTCCCTCGTACTCTGCCAAATGGTGCACCGTCTAAACAATCAAATCTAGGCTCGGAGGTGCTGGCCGATGTCCCAATTGATAATGTACGAGGAGTCGCGTGGGTTTTGGAACAAGCTAACTCTGGTTTATTTTACCCACCAGTGGGAAGTGCCGTTTGCTCCTCCTAAGCAACCACCACCCAAGCTTTCTTCCCCCGTTTCGAAGCCGAAGACCAAATCAAAAAAATCTATCAAAGTACGTGTTCTCCCGCTATCACGTCCCGCCTTGACCCAACCTGCTACAGGCAAGAAAACGACATTCTAATAAAGGAATCAGTATATTTGACATCCTTGGCCGTCTCTTCCTTCTTTGGTTGACTATTTATTCGTTCTCCGTTTGTCCCGATGATGTACAGCTCCGTTCCCCCGTATGCCGTGCACTTACAGAGTATCGACGTCTCGTCTTGGAACCGTTTGTTTATCCTCCCTTTCGCGCTGCCCTTGATCATCCTTCCATTGCGCCTCATATTCAACGCGCCCAACCGTATTATAACCACTTGGTGCAGACGACCAAGCCATGGATTCGCCGTGGCAAGTATGAATGGCGTACGCGGGTCGTTCCGCGAGTTCTGTGGTTGCAACTGCGCGCACGGCCTTATGTTCGTCGTCTGGAACGTCAATATAATGCTACTTTAGGACCATATGTACAGCAAGCTTCTGACGTAGCAGCCCAGTACAAGGTTAAGGTTGAACCGTATGTCCTGTCTGCGCTGGTCAAAACACAGGGAACTTGGCAAAGAGCTAGACCCTACGCCCGTCCCCTTTGGCGAGGAGCATCGCATGTTCCTGGCATTCTCATGCGCCTGGTTGGCAAGCCACTGGGTGATGCGAGAAAGCAATGGGTTGATCCTCAGGTTGCAAAGATTTGGGCAGCCGTAGTGGAAAAGGGGCAGGCTGACACAATCCATGTCAAGACGACGTCCACAACTACCATATCTGATAGTAGTTCTGTGTCCAGTTCAATGATACTCATCCCAAGTATTTCGCTCTCTTCCCCTTCTACCATCAACACGGAATCCCTTGCACCCACGGTGACGTCAATTCTTGAAGACATCCCGGCGGCAAATAGCGAAGCAGTGTCCGTGTCACTCTTATCACCCGTACTTCAAGATTATGCTACGACATCTGTCCCATCCGTAGCCACCGGAAGCGCATCGTTTCCCTCTTTGTCGTCGGTCTCAATCGCGTCCACAGATTCCGCGAGCAACATTCCAGAATCCGCTTCCGAAGGTTCTCTACCCCAACCGACCGACGAAGCTGTCGCTTCTCCCTCTTCCGCCACTCGAGAAAATTCGTCCCAGTCGTCAGAATCGTCAGTCATTCCCAATACTACTTCGTCCCAGATCTCCCCCGAGGCCACGTCGACTAAACAAGAGCCCTCGCTTCCCGCCGAAGAAGAGGCTGATGAGGACCTTGAGAAATTCCTTGCTGAGATAGGTCTTGATGATCGCCCCAACTCTGATATAGAGCCAGAACAGCCCCAACAGCTCCAACAGCCTCAACCCCCAGAAGAGCAACCTTATCGCGAACAGACTGACGAGGAGAGGATGGAGCGTCTCCGTCTGCAGGACATCAAGGCTGCACCGCTGCGGGCGGAAATCGAAGGACGCCACACCCAATGGGAGATCGACCTTCAAAAGTTCGGCAAGGCACAGAGGAAGGTAGTCAGAGCGGTGCTCAACAAAATGCGGGAGGCTGCTGTTGAAGAAGCTCGCGCTCCAGGCGCCGTTATACGTAGTCATGTCGATGGTTTGCTCCAGGAAGCGGAAAAATCACTTAGATCACTCCAGGCGTACACCCGGAAACTTGTCAAAGAGAATAAGTCAGAAGAGGATAAAACCCGAAGTTTGGAGAATGTTGTAAGCAAAGTCGAGAAGAAGTTTGACGAGCACATGGACGCATCGGTGGATGACATTCGCGAATGGTGGAATGCTCATGTTAATAAGGAGGTCGCAGAGGTAAGTGTGATGGTTGTTCAATTTGTTCACGTTCAAATCTCTAGTCCCCTTGAAGGTCGTTGCCATTGGAGGGGAAGTAGAAGAACTGGCTCTTCGGGCGCAGTCTGATCTTGGAATGGATTACACATGGCTTCCAGGTGTAACTTACTTGGACTGGGCTGTGCGTGTATTCATAAGCTCACGACCTCTATCTAACCTTTCCACGTTAGCGGTACCACAAGCTTGTATCTAGTGAGTTCCTTGCTGGATATTTTATATCCCTACATAATCCGACCATGATCATAGCAAGCAAGACGTTCACTGATCTGTACAAGTCGATACAGAATGGAACTCACAAGTCGGCACCAGCCAATCCTTTGCTCGACGTTATGGAAGCTCTTCAGGAGGAAATAGATGATATTGCCTTGGGATTCGAGGCTAATCTCACCAGAGTCAAGAGTGATGCCTTGGATAAGATCTCCGGGACAGGTAAGACCCTTTTATGTACAAATCATCCCACCACTTGACATCGCTACAGAGACTACGACGGCAACGGGCACTCCACTGACAGCTGTATCAGAGCCTGAGGTATCTATTCTCCCAATAGACCCTATCGTAACGGAGATAAAGGACAGGGAGATTCCCCCTGTGATCCTAAGCCGTGGCGCCGAAGAGATCAAAGTGGCCGTGAGCAGGGCGGAGGAGGCCAAGACAAAGGAAGCTCACGAAGAGCTATGACATACTGCCCGATTCTTATTACATTGATTTATATAAACTCATCCATGTTCCGTGTTCCGTATACCTTCCATGCTTCAGGCGCTCTGCAGTATCTAAAAGCAACATAGTGTACTCGATAGTGGGGCCCTGGTCCCTCATAGAACTGAATTACCCGCAGATTAGATCTGCCATATAAAGTCTAGTGAGGCAACACGTGAAGATATGCATCACGTGCCTGACGGTGTGGTGTGTAGTGTGAAGATGGAATTAGTTCGCTTGCTTGTCGAGCTCGGCTTCGCGGTCACCTAGTGACTCCTACCAAGCTTCTTGTTGTCTACCTTGACCATACGATCAAGTTGCCAGCATTACAGTCCGCGATGACTTCTTTGGTGCGTTCTACTCCATAGCCCCCTTTTCAGTTATTCATTCTTGCGATAACACCAATCGACAGATCACTCCAGTATTGGATGCACCTCATAGACCAGTGATCTCGTACAAGTCTCCCTCTGCTTTCGTTTCAAGTTTTTGGGCACGCTTCCTGAGTCTGTGGACCCGCCGTTTCACGCTCGCACTCCTAGCCGGCCAGCTTGTGTCGTTATGCATCACTTGTACGAACGTCACGACTACGGAGCTTGTCATGCGGAACTGGAGTAATGCCACCACGCAGACCTTCTTCCTGTGAGCTCTGCTTTAGGTTCTGTATTCCGAGAGGACCCATCCGTGTTGCATATAGGTATTTCTCGCTCTTTGTGGTTTATACGCCCTATACCATGTATCAATGTTTGTGGAGATTATCCTTGGCGCTATACTATTTGCCTGACGAGTTCTTCATAGATGGTATTAAAGGATGGGCTGAAATGGTCCTTCGCGATGGCTGGAAATGTACGTTTTTGGTATGATTTTACAGATATCTTCTTGAGCTTATTGACCTTCGGCAGACCTCATCCTAGCTGCGTGCGACGTGGAAGGAAACTTCCTAGCAGTCAAGGTAAGCCAGCTGCGTTGTACCTGACTCTTTCGAAGTTCAATAACGACGCCATGCTAGGCTTATCAATACACTACCCTTCTGTCCTGTATGCTGCTAGATGCGTAAGTGATGGGATCTTTTTTTGTAGAATGTTTCCCAAACTTTGTCACAATTAGTTGGGCAATTCCCGTTTGCCTCGCTTTCGCTTGGTTTTACATGCGTCCACGATACCATTGGACACAGATATTGGTGCGGGATGAGTCCCAAACCAATGCTTGTGGTTTAATGACTTCTCCTCAGGGTATTCTTGTATGCATTGGTGGACTCGGAATGCTAGTTGGATCAGATAAGATTACCCAGAAGGATTATCCTGCCGTAAGCCTTGTCAAGGGGGATATATTCATGCTTGTTGGTGCTAGTCTTTATGGCTTTAGTATGTGACTCGTTATATTTTCAAACGTTGACTCATGGCGTTTTTTCCCCTTTCATGTCCTGTTTAGCGAACGCAACGGAGGAGTTTTTTGTTCGCAAATCTCCCCTTTATGAGGCAAGCCTACTTTGTGTTCTGGGCTCTGATTTCCTCACAGTTGGGATACTGTTTCTGTTTTGTAGGTTGTAGGCATGCTTGGGATGTGGGGTATGATTATCAATGGGGCTCAGGCTGCAGGGTTGGAACGCAACTCGTGGAAGACTTCTAACTGGGATGGGCACGTCAGTACGTATCATATCGTAAAGTAAAATGCTTGAAATCGTGGTTCTAACTTCAGCCAGTTGGACTACTTTTCGCATATACTGCTGCAATGTTCATCCTATATACCGTCGCGCCATGGATCTACCGTCTAGCCTCTTCTGCTTATTACAACATCAGTCTCTTGACGAGCGACTTTTATGGCCTGCTGTTTGGTCTATTCCTTTTCGTTAGTGCACAACGGTTATGGTTGCCCTTAACAAGTCCTCATCTAGCCTTGGTTTTTATAGCACTATCAACCGTTTTGGTTATACTTCCCGGCTTTCGGGGTGGTTATCGTGGGCCTCGTCATCTACTTCTGGCATGCGACACGTATGCACTTCTTTCTCAATAAGTTGTATAATCTCGGCTAACGGTCCTGCAGCCGAAGAACAAGGAAACCTTGACCCGCAGGCACCTGCCTACGTACGGAAACGCGGTCAAGTTGAACCGGTGGAAGGGGCTAATATGGAACGACCACAGAGTCTGTCTGACGAAGATGTCAAGGATGCAACGATGCTGGCGTAGCTCTCTGCTTTGGAAATTTGTACTTGCTGTGGCCGCTTGTAACGATCTCACGCTTTGCCTGTGTACGCTGAGGTAGTAGTTTTGACGGGATGCCTGAAAGGTGCCCGAATTGTCTAGGTTCAACTCGTATGTTTTGGCTTGCTATTTGATCAATTTGTGGCAGAAATATAATGCTTCCGGTGGTATGTATCTTCTGGCGTAATATCAATACCCATTATTAAGACCGTTCTCGAGGTAGCGGGATAGTCTGATTCCGCGGTAGCCACGGACATCACCACGCAATACACATTAATAAGCACGTTCTCGAGGTGCCGGCCGTAGCGTCAAGGGTAGTTCCACTTCGCAATACGCATGGTAGCAGTCTGATTCCGCGGTCTTACAGCCACTGCCGCCGTCACTACGCGTCCGTGGCCGAACGAGAACGTCAGGTTTTCCTGAACTTGTGCCATGTGTACGCGTGGGTGCGGCAAGCTGAAGGATGCCAACAATATAAGCTGAAGTTGTGTGGGGACATCCCGAATGCATCCACCACATCCCCATCCAAACTGGCCTCAGACAATGTACTATTATCACCACGGTCCGCGACGTATCTTGTGGTTTTTCCTAGGGGGTATTGCAGCTACAGCTTGGCTGAAAGCAAGAGACAGGGAGCGACAACCGGGGTGGTTTGAAGGTCGATGCCTCAGCGGATGGAACTCCAGCGGCAGAGAAGGCAGCGCGACGGAACGTGAGAGAGCAGAGCGGTGGAAGCAAGAGCGCGAGAGACTTGCGCTGATAGGCTCGCAAGCTACAGAAACAGTCTGTTGATCTCCCCCTCTTTTTCTTTTCCGAACATAAAAAAAACGAATGCTAGATGCTTTAACATGGGTTGTTTGCGCAAAGGTTGCTGATGTCTCAGAGGCCGCGCTTGATTCTATTCTGATCACGGTGGAGAGTCTCAAAAAGGTATGGCCGCCGCGATATTAATGGTGAAGGTGGGACGGTGGCTGATCGCGTTATGCAGAGGCTTGAAGAGAATCGGGTACACCGCCAAAGCACAACGCAGCAGCACAACACCGACCCATCATTCGCGGATATAAAGCCGTCGAATGGTATTTGACGAGTCTTTTTAAAAGTGTAATCAGGTAGGTACATTTTAACCGTGACTTTATGCTCGACGTTGAGCATCGTTTTGTTCCACTGAATTTATTCTGGGTGTTATAGTGACTGAAAGTGCCTAATATTTAAATGACCCTGCTTTTGATAAATATATATCTGCTCAATAAATTCCAGGATGACATCCTGAACTCGCAGTCGATACTATCATGGTGGTTTTTTCCCCCCCACATATGAACTCAATCTCCTTTCCAATTTTGCTCAACCACATCCGCGGGCAACATTGAATCATCACAGAGAACTGTAACAACCTGCCAGAACTGAAAATAAATTAAAAAAGCTTATCCGAATATTGTGGTGCCCCAGGAAATGGGAAAGCATGATTGCAACAATTACCGTGTCGAAAAGAATGAGGGATATATTGCTAATGGTGACCACTAGAGAGTGCATAAGCAGTAAAACAAATTCGAGGAGAAGGATGCCTCTCTTCTGAAATTTATGTGAATAGAAATATGAAGGAATACAATCAACATAACACACAAAGCTTGTTCGCCTCTATGTCAGTCAATGCATAATCGTCTATTGTTGCAATAAACTATGGGGTGCAGGACAAGTCTTGTTGGTCATGATAAAGTGAGAACATGCAATACATACCACGGCACGCCCGATGCTGCCAATAAACAAAAGATCAAGCACCACAATAGACACTTTCTTAAGCCTGGAAACGGCATATGCCCGTGCCATTCAAAGCCCTGGTAGAATAGATAGATACATTGTTGATTGGGAAATTAGAGCCGTTGTCACCTTGTATTCCTGTAGAGGCTAGAATAGCCATACCATTATCAAAGCAAACGAAGTCATTACATGCACTGATTTGATATTAGATTCTGTATTAAACATCATGAGAGTCTTACTGGACGCGTATATGAATGTGGATTCTTTGTAATCCACGGCGTAGAACTACTCACCTTGATAGCTTGGTTTGTCTGGTTGTTACTGAGAATATCATGAGGTCGATGACGGCTGCATAGCGAGCCAACAGATAAAGGACTGATCCCAATCTACACTTTTTCTTCCAGATATGTTTTCTTTCATATGGGCACGTGAGAAGTGTATCATAAACGAGAAGTGCTATTTTGAAACAGTAAGTCCACAACAAGGTCACATATAACAGCACTCCTGGACACCAAGGCCAGCATTCTCGACATAAGTGACCAAACTGTCCGGATCATAAATTTATTCGAAACCGAACAATTTATGGGTACTCACCTATTTGTTGCCTGCTGGATGAAGACTTGATTAATCTGTTGAGAAGACATTTGGCAAGTGAATGCTGAGAAGGACTGAATTGTGCGTTGGAACGAGTGGTTGATGGATAGAGCCAGAATATGCAAGCTTTTTAAGATTCATGGCTGGGTGAAGGGAAAGATATTAGTGCAGTCAATTGAGATAATATCTCTGGCACAGTGTCACTTGATGATAGATGATATGTAGAAGCAGTAATGCGATAGAAGTTATTTATGAGCAGGATAACAAGTACTCGAAACAGCTTACACCGAACAGCAGATCTTCTGCATCGTTTCTGAGCTCCGCTCTTAATCTCAAACTTCCTTCAAGAACACACCGTCGGAGAAGATCACAATAGGAATCGATCAATCCTCCTATCAACCACCCAAAAGAAACGCCACATCAGACGGTGCCAAGCTTCTGCCTTCTGTATTACTAACAAACCAAGTGACGCTCAATTTGTAGCCGTAAGCCGTATAACTGGGCTCTCTCGTCATCGAAACTCGCCTCACCCTGGCGGTTCTTGATGGATGTCTGACGGAGTAAGTCAAACGACAGATTCATCAACCGGTGGGCACACCACCATGTTGGTTTTCGTGTTGTATATTCTAGAAAGTATACTCACAACCTTTCCAGAATTTACCGTGAGCGAAAATTCATTGTTAAAAAACTTACACTGTTATAGTGAATCCGGTTCTCGAAGCTCGACCAGACACTGATGAAGTGATCGCTCTGCAAGTCTGACTTGCCGTTCTTCCACAGCTAAGTAGTTAGCTCGTTACTGAAAAGCGATTCTTTATGGCAGTCAAAAAAATCCACTACGGTTTTATACCATAGCCGTTCGATGGTAGAATACGCGGGATAGCGGACACACGAAAAACCACGTTTTTTCGCTGTCATAGTCAGCCTTAGGATAAGAGAATCTGGTGTATGAAAGGTATACAAGGCAAACCCTCGCGCCTCGGGACCTATAAACAGCAGATAGTAGACCTATTGATGACTAAATCTTCTTTTGAAGAAGTTGCATTAGAACCTGCCCCAAGCAATCCTCTGCACAGAGTGCCTTGCCGAGAATTGTTCAAGTATATAAACAGTTGAATGATTAACTCACCACGAAGCATGTTGCCACTCCGATCTATCAGAGCATTGCAATAGTGGAAGTGTGTTGTCAATTCAGCTTGCGACAACTTCAAGCGCTTATTACATAAACTGATCGTCGAAAAAGCAAAAGTACAAGGAATGTCAAAGTTTGGAACACGAGTGCACTGTAAAATTGCTGAAGAGTCAGTTTCCCGTCGCGCTTCGAAACCCATCGAGTTCCCGTCCTACGTCCCCTTTGAGAAGGCCAAGCTCAGTCTAGAGTATGAAGTCAAGCCTGTTGTGGCGAGGGCCCAAGAAATTGATCCAAAACTGGATTGGATAGGATCTGCCAAATCTGACAATCAGATATGCATCACAAACTTGGGTGAAGGGGTGCAGGAAGCAATGGGAGATGAAGGCTGACTGCTGAATGAAGCATTGAATGATATATAAGCCATATCAGCTGCTTCTGAGACAAAATGAGCCTGTGTCTGATGTGATGGACCTGCCATAACCCAATCCTTAACATACTGAGGCATATTGTAAATGCAATGTGCAGTGATGTGACCTGAATGACTGGAGTGATGACAATGGCCCTTGTTAGTTGGATAGCACCTGTTAGATCCCAGATCCCCTTCAACAAATCTCCATCTTAGCACCCTTAGTCATCCACCTGTGTCACATCCACTGCACTCATCCCTCTGGAGCACTCCACACCTGACATATCTCCTCAGAGCTCCTCACATGATCTCCATGCACACATCATTCCATCCTGTCATTGTCACCATGTCATCACTCCAACACATGGACCTCCATATCATCCCTTGCATCATTTTCTAGTATGTTCCATAGTTCCATATGACCCACTCTCTCATTATAGTATTCTTGTATCCTATGTAGTTCTGTCAGGGTTCAGTTTGGAGTTCATTGTCAGTTCATTGTTTCCTGTTTATGTCTTTCCATGCCTTTCCATACTTTGCATCTGCAGATTACATAATAAGCACTGGGCTAGGGTATATAAGTGTGATTGGTGCAATGGTTACTCCTCAGCTTAATCTCTGAGGATTACCACTACATCAGGTGGGCTCTCTCTGTACTTACTACTAGTAACTCTTGTATAAACTGAGGATTACTGCTACATCAGTGTGAGGGTGATGCTATTGACAAGGTCACAACAACAAGATACTCCAATATTTAATGAGCTAATAAGGGGGTTTTCCACCTGGTGTAGCAGTAATCCTCAGTTTATACAAAGGTTACTAGCAATAAATACATAGAAAGCCCACCTGGTGTAACAGTAATCCTCAGAGATCAAGCTGAGGGGTAACTGTTACACTAGTCACACTTATATACCCTAGTGGAAAGTCACAGAAGGTTATAGAAGGTGACAGAAAGTGATGGAAAGTCCCAGAAAGTTATGGAAGGTTACAGAAGGTTATGGAAAGTAATAGAAGGTCATGGAAAGTTACAGAAAGTGATGGAAAGTCCTGGAAGGTCATGGAAAGTCATGGAAGGACATAAACAAGAAACAACAACTGACAATGAACTCCAAGCTGAACCCTGACAATCAGGTGGAAAAGCCCCTTATCAGCTTATTAATATTGTTGTTGTAACCTTGTCAATAGCATTACCCTCACAAGTTCCCCCCTCTGCATTCAGATGACCCTGGTCCATTTTGATCCCACACTCTGAATGTATATAAACCTCCATGTATTTGTAGCTAGTTTTCTAGTTCTAATATTGACTTAGTTGTCAGGGGATGATGTGAGGGCGATGCTACTGACATGGTCATGACAACAAGATGCTCCAATATTTAATGAGCTGATAAGGGCATTTCCCACCTGGTGTAGTGGTAATCCTCAGAGATCAAGCTGAGGGGTAACCATTACACCAGTCACACTTATATACCCTAGCAGAAAGTCACAGAAGGCCACAGAAAGTCATAGAAGGTCATGGAAGGTCATGGAAGGTCATGGAAAGTCATAGAAGGTTACGGAAGGTCATGGAAAGACATAAATAAGAAACAACAACTGACAATGAACTCCAAGCTGAATCCTGACATCACCCCCTTCTCAATGCACAGTGTCTCAATATAGAGTTTTGTCAAGATTGTTAATGGAAGCACCCACTAACACATCTTGTCAATCTCCTCCAGAGTGAGGGGTGGGTCCAGGTCAGGTTCTGCTTGAGTTCCACCCCTGGGTACAGTTGGAGGGTAAACTTGTGATCTGAGTAGGGATTGATGT